>JAUZNJ010030148.1:0-14953 GCA_034780135.1 Jordanella pulchra
CCGTGCTGTGGTGAGCACGAAAACCAGACTGGAAGGAGTCAAAGCGATTCATTATTGTTAGGAAGTTATTTAACTGTCATCCATTCAGCCATACATTCATTGTTAGCAGCTGCTACAGGATGCTGCTTTTAACTGAAGCCAGTAAAGGTCCTTTCACTCCAGTCGCAGCCCCTCATAACTGGCTTCCTGTCAGTTACTGAGAAGATTTTTAAGATATTATTGTAGTTTTAAAGGTTAGAAAGGGTGTTGTTCATCAGTTGTTCAGAATTAAAACATTTATTTGGGGGAAAAAGTTAGTTAATTAAGTTTATCAAAGTCATGTTACCTTGTTTCCTGTTTTTTTTTTTTTAAAGACAATAGAATAACATATATTTATGCACAGAAATCACCAAAGTCTGGTACATTTTTAGCTTCATTTTATTCCAATCAATTTCTTATTATACAGTTTTTTTTATTATATTCAGGTTGATTCATTTTGTTTTAAGAGGAAAAAAAAATCAAAATGCATTTAAAACGGGCATTTTTCTTGATTCACTTTGTCTGTGACTGTGTGTTGTTTTTTTCTCTTGGCAGAAATCTGTGTCTCCCAACACTTTTAAGACAAAGAACTCTGCCATCATTGAAAAACTACAGGTACAACTTGGCTTTTATTGGTCTACATCATATAACTCAGCAGTTATGTGTTAAATTAATGCAGT
Organism: Jordanella pulchra; assembly: GCA_034780135.1. Taxonomy (NCBI): domain Eukaryota; kingdom Metazoa; phylum Chordata; class Actinopteri; order Cyprinodontiformes; family Cyprinodontidae; genus Jordanella; species Jordanella pulchra. The sequence goes on from JAUZNJ010030148.1 coordinate 699, forward strand.
GCTAAGTTGAAGGAAGGGTGTTTGAATAATTACTGCCCCCCACTGGTGCTTTAGCTTATAACATTATGAGGAGAAAGGGGAGGTGCTTTTCTTCCCTGATGCTACAATCGGCTCAGATTAATGACCTAATAGGATCTTGGTCCACTGAGGCTCTGGTGAGCCTCAAACTCGTCACTTTAGAGCCTTTAGTCCTCAGTTCCCACATTAGGCAGCCATGGGACAAAAGGGCTGCAGATTCTCTCTCTTCGTCTTCTCTCCAGTAGAGGTAGGACACCTTCATCTTAACTCAGGGGGCCTCAAGTCCTCAGGAGCTATTGTTCTAAAACTTTTAGATGCATCTCTTCTCCAACACACCTGAATCAAATGAATAGTTAATTACTAAGCCTCTGAAGACCTGAATGACTTCCTGATGAGGGAATTTACCAAGTTGTGATGGCTAAGAGATACCTGCTAATGTTGCTGGGCAATAGATCTAAAAGGGTGGAGATGGGAACCTTGCTCTTAACTCCTGGGGGGACTCAAAGGTCATGGTTTCTAATTCATTTTGTGGCTTTTGAAAGGTAATAAATGGATTATTTTTTAGTAAGACTTAAGATTAGAGCAGTTAGAATAGCAACCCAGTTTGTTTATAGTTTTTTTTTCTTCCTTATTTCAGTTTAAATATTTAAACCTTGAGGTTTTCTAATTGTCTTAGTTTCCAGTAAAGCACTAGTCTTGCTAGTTTGCATAGTTGTGACACAATTAATATTTCTTAATGCATTTATTTCCTTTTTGTCTTTAGGCTAACCTCGCTCTCTCACCCACGGCTCTGCTGCCTTCACCCAAGGGTCCAGATGTGAAGCTGCAGCCAGCACAGCTGTCGCCCTCCACGCCCCCCACCCCTCTGAGCCCAACCCTGCGACTGTCACACGTGTCTAGCGAAGACGAGGATCCTGTTAGCTTTGACAGCCCACCTGAAGGCACCCCACTGCCAAGCTTTAACAAGGTAAGCCTGTTAATGCTTTGCACATTAATCTAACATGAACAACACATGAAGATCTATTTGATTATTGCACCATTCTCCTAAATATATATGTATGCTTCATCATTTATTGCATCACGGTAAGTAGTATCAACACTATGCTGTATACTGAAGTAGGAACACTGGTCATCTTACCTAAATTTACTATCTTTTTGTTTTTATCCTTGTAAACTTGAATTTCTGAGCCAATGAATAACAAAAATTAGCTGCTGTCACACAGTGTTCCCCTTAAGTACTACTCACATTATTTGACGAGTGAGTTATGACGACACAGTTAGGCACATGCACATTTTCCTCAATTAAGCGCTTCTCGTCGGCCAACATAAACCTCCTGCTTAAGCAGGTCTGAGATAAGCCGAAGGAAGATGGTGGGTAGAAGAAATAATCCACTTAGCCTAGTTGGAGTCTCTGGTTACCATTGGCAGGGTGTTCTCACGCAAACCGTAATGAGATTTGGAACGTAACCAAAAATCATAAGGGAAAAAAACAACATTAAATGATATTGATCTGAAAATGACAACAATATCTTATTCTTTGGGAGCAACAAATTGACAAAGGTATCAACCCCGAAATTAAGCACTTGTAGCAGAATCTTACACTTTAAGTAAAAAAACATTTTTTAAACAAAGACACTGAACTGCACATCGTCGTCCGACGCTCACAGCTGCAGCCTAGATTCGCTCTCTTGAAAAATGCACTTTTCTACTTTGTTTGTTTCCTGCTCATTTTCAAACGCACATATTTTAAAGTTTGCACAGGTTGTTCAGAACTTTAAAGCGCATCCATATACAATGAATCAGGACGATATAATGTGCATTTTACATTATTGAAATTGTTTTGTAATAAACCAAATCATTAATATCAAAGCTCTCTTAATTACTTTATGGTGGATTGCTTGATGCACAATAAATTTATATGAAAACGTTTATAGCTGTCATCTGTAACCTATAGACAACCTTTTTTAAAATAAAAACTGTAAGTATGTCATGCAATCAGTATAGTACTTGTAAATGAAATCCAGTGCAGCTAATCACATTCAGAAGTCAAGTACATTTTGTAAATGGATGTCTGATTTAAACAGTATAAACACAGCTGTGCTTTTTTTTTTTGGTTGGTGAGAAAATATCAATAAACATCTGAGAGCAAAGGGATCAAAGTTTAGGAATATTTTATAGCAAAATTAGAATATATATAAACAGAGCACTGCTCAAACCATCATTAGAAAATAGAGTTCAAGTCCATCCATACTGACAAGCTAGGTAACGGAAGCATTGATCAGAGAAACTACAAGAGACTGGTGATAATTCTGGGGAAGCTCCAGACACCAACAGCTCTAGAGGGAAAAAACATTTTCAGGACATGCACTTTAAAAATCTGCCTTTTTGGAAGAGTGGCAATAAAAAGGAAGAAACCAAAACATGCCCTGCTTAAAGTTAGAAATTACTGTGTAGTAAATCATGTCAAAAACCTGATATGTGACCGAAAATCAAAACTGGTCATCGACCAAATGAGACAACACCCACAGTGAAACATAAGGGCAAGTGTGTGCTGCATATTTCATTGTTTAATTCATGTAAAGCACTTTCAATAGTCTTTTTACAGTACCTGAATAGTGCAATGCAAATAAACTTGCCCTTACTGTGGGAGCGCTTATCTTTAGTAGAGGCAGAGAGCTAAATACAGGGCAGCACTAGAAAGATAAACAGAGAATTTCAGAATGGTTTGGAGGCTCCACTTCCAGCAGAACCGCATCCATAAACATTATGCCTAATCTCAGAACAAAATGGTTTGGATCAAACAAAGATTACTGATTGAAATGAATCAAGGAAATTCAACGTTTTTCTTTTTGCATTACCTGAAAATATGTTTTCTACAGATTCCATCCATCCATCCATCCATCCATCCATGGATCTGCAAACGTTTATGATACATGCTCAAAAACACTTAAAGTTGCAAAGAGTATTGGTTTTGCAAAGGATGGTGGGGGTTTACCTTACAAAAAATTTTACGAAATACATTTAGGTTTGAATTTGATACTAGTAAAAGTTCTACAGGTATGAGGATTTTTGCAGGTGGCTGTATTTCTCAATTAAAATTACCTGATTGAATTGGTTAAATGGTTAAGGAAAAATAAAATGGAAAAAAATGAATAAATTCTTTTTTTTTCCATTTTATTTTCCTTAATAAACCATTTCAAAATTAAACACTGTGTAACTGTTTTTTTTTGTAGATCAATTCTGTGTTACACAGCTTCTAAAAATACCCTTGTCGCTCTTTATCACCTTGTCCAAACAGACTCGTCCAAGATTATCATTCAAGAGGCGTCCTCCCACAAGACAGCACAGAAGGTCAGGTGGAGAGGAGGTGGGAAGTCCTGCAAGAGAGCTATCTCCATGTGAAGTGGACAGCCTGAAAGAAAATGGGGACAAGGACCAGGGGTTCGAGAATCTGAAGGAGGAAGCTGAATCCAGGCAGTTGGATATTGTAAAAGAAGCTGAAAACATAAAGGAAGACTGTGAAAACATGGAGGCTGAGGTGGCACAGAGTGACCCAGACAGTAAAGGGGATCTGGAGGAGGAAGTGGAACAAGACATACCTGCAGAGGCTTTGCAGGAGGGACAGGAGCCTTACCAGCCTGACGAGCAGATGGAGGGTAACATTAAGACCGATCAGGGGCAGGAAGAAAATCTTCACGTGGCAAAACAAGGAGAAAAAGACACCATGTGAAATTACACCAGTTGTGTTGTCTTTTTGGAAAGAAAACAAACACATACCTTTATTGATGTTTGCAGTAAGAGAACTACCATTTTTAAAAGTGTATATTGTACAGAAGGTCTTCTGTCCTACTCTTTGAAATGACTCTGTTGCCCTCTACTGGTTGTCTTTTAAAGCATGTCTTTGAAAACAGCTGTTTGGAAAAAAAAAAACTGAAAACATGGAAGGAAATATGATAGCAGTTGATGCGTATCAGTGATCACAGGGACTATTTGTTAAACTTACAAAAAAAACCTTTTATTTTGCAAAAACATATGTATTTATGTATATTATATTTTTAAAATGATTCAACATTTGATTGATTTCAGCTTAACCTCTGGGGTGTACAGAGCACTGAATATTAAATGACTGGCAGATAAAAGCAAAATGCTAGAGATTATGATAGAGCTATAATTTTTTACAAATATGTTAAACTAAATCACTTTAAATTGCTTTATTTTTCTTAAATACTGTATATGTTGGTTTTTTCTCAGTTTTTCTTCTGTGCGACTAAATGTACAAATGCTCTGACTCTTATGAATATTAAAGTAATCCCCTTGGTGAAGGGGTTTATCAGCTGGACGTCCAGTAGCTCTAAAAACATTCCAACCTATTCTTCTCTTCTTCAGTTCTTATTTCTTGGTTGGGAGTGGCTACATTGTTAAACACTGGGTTTCCATTCAGATTCATCTGTCATGGTGTTTGTATTTTTTGGTCTTATGAGGCTTTCTATGTTGCGTGAATGAAGGTGTCAAATGCAATGAAACCTCCCTCCCTAGGGAGGTGTGCTTTTTTGTATGTAGAGGAAAGGTGGATCTGCCGGCCACTTCCTTCTCAGACATACAAAATCCTTGTCTTTATGAATAAAAAGCCTTAAAAAACTTCAATAATGTTCCTTCTGGGGATGATGATCCAATAATCTTCTTTGGATTGCTCATAACCAGTTCTCTTTTAGAATCTGCCAAATTTTTACACTTCTAAAGACTCAGTTACATAAAAATCCTAACAGGGTTTCCAAGGCCTTTGGAAGAGAAGTTAAAGTCAAGTTCAAGTTATTTAATCCGATTTTTTTTATCAGCGCTGTATGTAAAAGTTCATAATCACATAATGAAAAAGGTGCATTGAGTTTTTACAACATAGACAAGCCCCACTCATGAGAAACTCTCCACTGTATCCATCAGTGGAAATAAGGTTATCTTTGAAACTTTTATTGTTTAAGGTATTGGCAGGAAGATAGCCTTTAGTTGTAATGACCACCAGAGGCCACTATTTGTAGCAATTCCTAAGATTTATTGTCTCTAAAATTAACCTTAGAGAGGTTTTTAAGGCAAAAAAAATGCCTGGAGGAAAAATAAAAACTGCAAAGAACAATTATGTCTTAATGGGAGAAATTTTGATCAGATTCATGTTTTAAGAGGAAATCTTTTTAAAGAACCTGAATCATAAAAACCAACACACACCATTAAGGCACAATCAGTATCTAAGTTTGTTATTTGTTGAAATGTAACTTCTTATAGATTTATTTTGGCCTCCTGTAAACTAAAAAAAAACAAGGTTACAACACATAGCACAAACTCTGCACACATTAAAGCAGGAATCTTTAGTTAGTTGATGCTTGTCAGAAATCTTTGGTTAATTAAAATTATGCCTCTTTTTTCATTTTGCATAAATTTATTTAAAGCCCATATTAAGCTTGACAATGTCACACAATCAATAAACACATTGTAAAAGAACTCATAATTCTGACCAAGGTATCACTTAGATATGCAAATACCTGTAGAGATACTGACAAAACTAGATAAAAAAAAATGTAAAAGGCTTTAGTCTAGTATGCAGCTCCTTCTAAAATATATTAAGGAGATACTTTAACATGACATTAGTTTTACTTTAGTTTTATTTTGTAAAATTAAAAACTCCCATACTTTTTCTGTGAATTCAAGTTCCCAGACAGAATACTGAAATAGTCTTGCACCACAAAGAACTTCATAAGGATGTGACGGCAAACTGAAAGCGTGACTTTAGAAGATTACAAAAAAATCCCTCTTTCTGTTCAAGTCACATCCTTGAGGGTTCAGATGAACTCTGAAGTCACTGATGTCCTGTCTTTCCACAACTTCTGTAGTTTTGTTTTTAAGTTCTGCTTTTCTACGCTTTTCAAGTTCCTTCTTAATGTTTCTGTGTTAACAGTTCCTAATGTTTTACTTGCATCCTCTACCTCTTCTGTTGTCATCATTTTTGCTAACTGATACAAAGATCCACCCATATCAGCTTGGCTGTTGGAATTTTAGTTCCTATTGTGTCTCTGCCTTTAACTACTCTTCTCATCTCAGCACAACCTGCCTTGGCATGTTTTCCATCCATCCATCCATGCACCTGCCCAGCAAATAAAATATGTAAAACTTATTTGAAAATCCTTACGAGGATTTCTGTCCATCTTTAAAATTAGCTAGCTTTGTTGGATACTGTAAGCCAGGCATGCCAAAAGTCATTTTCCTGCTTCAGCAAAGCTGAATAAATAACTGATAAACCAGCTTTTGCTGAAAGGCAGTCATCAGAATCAGCTGTGCTGAAGCAGGGAAACCTCTACAACCTGCAGGACAGCGGCACTCGAGGATCGGCTTTGGGCAGGCCTGAGCCAACCTAATTCAGAATTTTCCCAAAGATTTTTTTTCTGAATATCTAGACAGCCAGATGTTTTGTAGATTTTATAAAAATATTTACATTATACAAGATTCAAGAACTGTACTGCATAAGATAGCTGCACATTGAAGTTGCAAGCTCTGCTTGATTCCATTGAAAAAATAGTTCCTTTATTTGTGGGTCATAATTTCTGTTTTCCAAAGATTTTTTTTCTGCTCTGGCTTTGGATGCAGTGCATCTGAAAGGATTTCTGATGGCATTTATCCTTTTTGGACATTCTTTATGATGCGCAACTCTAGTAACCATAGAAAGTTGTTTTTTTTAAGAACTCAAAGCCCTAGCAAGGACCCAACCTCAAAATCAGCATTGCAGTATAATGAGTTTTGTTGAAACATGGCTGCAGGATCATATCCCTCACTCCAGCATCTTTCTGCCGAGCTTTCTTACAATATGAGCAGACAGGAATTTAAAGAAGGCTGGAAAAGTCATAGGAGCTGGGTTAGCAGTGCCTGTGAAGAACAAATGGTGTCATCCAGGATATGTTGCTGTGAAAATTCCTCTCTGTGAAAAAAACAGCCCTGTGGGATTCTACAGCACCTCTTCAACCTCAGTATCAAAGAAAACCCAGCCAACAGTCCTCAATGACTAAAGACGTGTTGCCTTGCTATTACATAACATGGGGGTCAGAGAGAGGCTTCTTCTATTGGTCCTGCCGACCAAGCAAAAAAACTTCATTTTCCTTTGGAGTGAATAAAGAAAGTATTTTTGAATGGAAATTAACTGAAAAACAAAAGATCCAGTGTTGCATATTTCACTAATTCATCATGTCTCATCTCAAAAACAGACTATCAGCATAAATACGAAAGCCTCCAAACATAACTACACACATACACACACCTAAATGTACACAATCAAATACAGATGGGGTCTGAATCAACCCCATCTGTTTTTCCTTTTTAAGTTGAATAAAAATAGTTCAAAATTAATTAATTAATTATTGGTTGATCACAAATATTTTCTTACTGCTGAAAATGTAATCAGGTTTTAATCAATTTAATCAACTGCTTATAATGTCTGAAAGTTAATGTGTACTGCTTGTGTAGAAGAATTGATGTTAATATTTGTATACTGTTAACATGTTTTTCACACAGGGACTTATTTCACAATACAAATGACTTAATGTCAGGGTAAAGAGAGATTATCTTAAAGATACATTTTCTAGCAGATTTGGTATTGTTGACTGTTTTTTGTACAGTGTAATTGGGTGTCCTAAAAGGTACTTTTAAATAAAAATTATTATTATTATTATTATTATCTTTTTTTACAGTTATAATGACAATGCAGACTTAATCAGCGTATCAGAAATGAATCTAATGGTAAAGCTGTTTAATCATTACATTCAAGCACATTGACAACCCACACTATAGGCAGCAATAACAGATACAAGATAAAGTGATAAGTAAAAGATAGAAAAATGGGAATGCAGTCATCACTTTAGGTGGTGTACTTGTTTAGATTTTTACTCTGTTCCTATATGTCTTTATGGCATATTACAAAAATATTGTCTCTTTATTACTAAATATGATGAAGAAAATTAAAGAGGAAAAACTGGACCTTTAACCCTGCATCCAAAATGTAGGAGGGAGAGCAGTACCCTATAATAATGGTTTTACTATAAAAGTTCCTCAGATGTCATCACAGAAAACTGCACCACAAACTTTAAATATAGTTGCACAGCTCAAGCATTTAAAAAAAAGATCAGATCACCAATCACATTTGACAAAATGAACTTGTATATGGTAAAACCCTCCACCTTTCTTAATACATTCAACATCCAGTGAAAAAAATCCTTTGTAACAACTTTTTCAATTAAAGCCTGTGCTCTAAAGCAGGGGTTCCAAAACATTTTTGCTTGTGATTAACATTTCAAATTAACAAATTAAAAATTCCAAGAAATACAGTGAAAAAGTAATTTATAACCCACGTATGAAAGCCTTAAAATGTTTTTAACATGGCTGTGAAAGGTTTTAATAGCCTTCAAACCTATTCCTGTCACTTTTAAATTACGCCCAATAGTCTGGTAACTTTTTTTATGTCAGCTTTCTTTCCCTTTTTCTTTGTTGCAGAAGTACGAGCATATTAGAAAAAAAGACAGGGAAAAATCAGAATCAGATCAGAATCAGAATCAGAAAGCCTTTATTGTCGTCATATTCTACAACGGATACAATGAGATTTTTGGGACTTCCATTACAGCTACCGTGTAATAAAAAATAAAATAATAAATATATTAGAAGGAAAATGTAAACAGTACTGGCACAGTTTGTGGGGGGGGAGTAGTGCAAACAGGTGTAAAGTGACCGACAGTGCAAAAAGAAGGAAAAGAAAATGATGTTTTTAAACACTTTTCTATAAATTAAGTTTACATAACAGCTAATTGTGGCTTTTTACTGTACTGTAAATATCATGTGATGCAACCCAAATAATCAACAATGTAGACTCCAAGTGACCTTGGTCTATGCATGACTCCATACTGAGTAATAGGTTTGCCTGTGGTGAGTTAAAGTGTATATATAGGTATATCATATTTGTTATAATAATTTCTAAATTAGAAATTACTTCCTAAAGTTAATATAACTGTTCTGCCATTTCTTTAAGTGTTCTTTATTGCCTACAAGTGAAAATACGATAGAATTTAAATATCAACGATAGTTAGATGATTATAGTTTTTAGTATATAATTTATAAAAATAAAATCATCCACCTCCGTGGGTATCTTAGTCCAGGGGTTATGCACAGAGAAGCAGTCCACAAGGGAGAGGTTTCCAGAAGGACTAGTAGAGAGTTATATCTTGGAAGCAAGATGAACTGTGGTGAGATTTGCGAATTCACAAACTCCCAAAAGTACATATTTCCAGAAGCTAACAGATGCATTAGCCCCAATTCAGAAATGTTTCAGACCAATGAAAGGCAGTGACGTGCAATGTGCCAACCAGAGGCGGAATGCTGAAGCAAAAGAAAGATTGCTACATCATATTAGCTGGAATGCCTTCTATTTATTTTTGAAAAATGAGCAAAATTAGGTGATTTTTGCCTTTGTGGATAGGAAAGGTCTTTGCCTGTTCCTCCAGACCAGATTTGGAAAAAGATTGAATTTTCCACTAACTGCTGTACTTGTGAAATAAATTAAGAATGTGATACGGCAAAGCTGCTGTTGTTACCGTCACTGGCTGTCAGAAGCTCGACACGGAAGGCAAGTGCGACTGGATTTTTTTTAATTGTACTGAATGTCCCTCTCTTTTGCGAACACTTTCCACGTGAGGCTTTCCAGATTGATATGTGTAGGTCAATTTGAATTCTACACAGTATCCATCTTTCTTATGCGAGTTTAAGGCGAGAGGGGAATCCAAAAAATCCAGTCGAGGGAATCTATGACAGGAGGCAGAGGTTTTCAGAGGTATAGAGGCAGATCCGAGTTCCAGGGATCGGTCATACATGATTTGACAGAAAAATCCAGACTAAATAAAACAGATTATGTTAAGGGGCAAGGCGGGAGGTTGGATCAGAAGCATCCGACAGGGGCAAGGCAGGCAGGAGAAAACAGGAAATAGGTAGAGATCAGGAGGTCAACACAAGGATTGCTGGTCTACTTACACCAACAGCTTTCAAGAATTTGGTGATTACCCACCAGGAGAGCTGGGAATGTATGGTGCTCCTTCAAGGTGCATCACCATGTGGTAATTTTGTGCCTGCTGGGTTGCACCTAGACATATTTAAACGCATGCACACCCACACACATGCACCGTCTTGCTGTATATATGCTGATCACCTACCCATTAGAATGTATACCCAACCCTTACCTTACTCCAATTCAAACTTTTGTCCTAACCTTACCTTTAGAAAAATAAAAAGTAAAGATCAAATAAATGTTCTCCGACTGACACAAAGGGTTCTCAATTTAATGATGAAACCGGAAAAAAGGTGCCTTTGTTAAATATTGTTTTAATAATCTCCATAAGAAGTCGTTAATAATTAGGGTTTTGCAAGAGAGGATTAATAATTAATGTTCCACAGGAGAGAAATATGCACTCTGGCTTCTTATTTCCTCCCACTTCCATGGAGGATCATGTTATCTACCCTCCATTGATGGGGACTTGTTATATCGCAAAGGCTGACTTTACTTATAGTTGCATATGTTACTACCGGTTCTGAAACCAAATACCCAGAGTAACGCAGGACTGAGTAGGTCTACTCAGAGAAGGTTAAGCTCGCTCTCTAAAGGGGCCCCTAAAGTCTTAAAAAAATATTTAGTGAAGACCTAACTCAAACAGTCATGTGTTGTTTATAATGATGAAGAAAAATGATAGGAACACTAATGATACTATTTAAAATGCTCTACTTGTAGTCTCTTAACAGTCTCTTATACATTAAAAAATACTAATTTGCAATAAATATGTAATACAATTAGAGTAAACTTTTTGTGCAGTCACTTTGTTGTTTGATTTATGCAGCAGAAGCCAGAAAACATGGAAAGTTTAAACCAAAGTGTAAACCAAAACTGCAGTTCTATGAATTGGCAAACGAGCATCATTGCATGCAGGCTATGTCTACAAACATTTATAGAACAATAAGTCACTCACAGGAGCTCATTGAATTCCAGCAAAACCAATCGAAATTTGCTCACTCCTAAATATTGCACAGCCAACTTTCACCTGTATCACAAGAAAATATAAGCGTTTGGGAGCGACAGCGACTCATTCAGGAAGTGGCAGTACATTTTAACTGAAGGAGCAGGGTCACCCATGTGGCCATCATGTTATCTCAACAGTGCTCAGAGAGCTAAATGGGTTTCCATAGATGAGTATCTGAATTCAAGACATACGTCCCCAAGTGTAATGCAAAGCGTCAGATGCAGAGGTATAGAGTATACATTGTCAACCTTGGGGTCTAAATCGGGGTGGCAAGATGGTTTCTGAGGTCGCTAAATCGTTTTGGAAATATATAAATGCACCAAATTGATCTGGTTTTTGACCGTACATCAGAATATCTATAAAGGTTCTCTGTCATCCAGGTCTTGGACAAGCTTGGAAGGTTCAGTTTAAACATCTGGCATTAAGTTTTCTAGAAGACATTTCACATCTCATCCAAAAGACTTCCTCAGTTCTTTAACCCCGTTTTCTCCTGCATCAGTTACAACTAAGGAAGCCTCTTGGATGAGAAGTGAAACGTCTTCTAAAAAACTTCACGTCCAGTTGCCTAAACTGAACCTTCCAAGCTTGTACATTAGAATGTTGAGTGTTTGTTCTCAAACAGTTACTGTTGGTCGTAACTCAGCTTCTCCCCTTCCTCTCTCTCCCTATCTATTTCCCATCTGCTGTCAGCAGGGGTGGAGGTACAGGAAGCGTTCTCAGACAGTCTGAAATGATGGAGTAGCTACTTAAATATTATAAAAGTAAAGGTATTTACCTTTACATTATATTAAATAATTGTAAGTATTTTTTGTTCATAACTATCAACACTGCATCTAGATGAGATTCTGATCTGTGTGAGAGATATTCTGCTAAGGTGGCTTTCTCATAGCAAAGTTTTAATGAGGCTCTATGAACTGCATGAGGAGGTCTGCATGTTTTTATCAGACTGTAGTTCTCCCCTTGCTGATGATTTGACAAACCCAAAGAGGGTGGCGAGCCTTCCATATTTGGACAGCATTTTTGACAAACTAAACAGCTTAAAACTGTCCCGACGAGGCCCAAACAAATAATTTATTCTCTCCGATAAGGTCCCAGCATACAGGAGAAAGCTGGAGCGGTGGGCTGTGCGAGTCGATGGGGGAAGTGTTGAAATATTCCCAAAACTATTATTCTGTGGGAATGTTTTTTCAGGAGAAGGGCCCAGCCCCTTAGTTCCACTGAAAGGAACACCGAATGCTTCAAGACATTTTGGACTATTTCATGCTCCCAACTTTTTAGGATCAGTTTAGTTCAAGCCACTTTCTCTTCCAACATGTGTCTGCACCAGAGCACAAAGCAAGGTCCATAAAGACATGAGTGTCTAGTGTGGATGAACTTGACTGGCCTGCACAGAGTCCTGATCTCAAGCCAAAATAACACCCTTTAGGATAGCAGAGAGTGGGAGACCTTCTCTTGCAACCAGTGTGTGACCTCACAACTGTGCTTGTGGAGGAATGGTCAAAAATCCCCATAAACACACACTAAAACCTTGAGGAATTGTTAAACTGTATTTAATTTGAGGGTTGAGTATCACTTTAAACACTCACTCAAAGGAGTTTGCAGCACAATCCTCTCACAGCTGAGGTTATTCATCTTGCAAGTGAATCATTTGCTACCAAAACTTTTTTTTCTACTTTATTCTTCAGCTCTATTCTTGAATGTTTCCTTTAATTGATAAGCGTTTAAACTAATAGCTATTTCGCAGTTTACCCCCCTTCAGAAGTGCACCAGTGACTCTCTGCTGGACAATATAAAATCAGCAGTCTACCCCATAATTGTATCATTTCTGTATTAAATTATCTTTTATTTTCTTATTAAATTGTTTAAAACGTGAATTCAAAGTTTTGAGTAGCAGTAAGAGAATCATTGATTAAATTAGAAAATACCATCTAGCCTTAATGTATATGACAATAACACTTTTTACAGCACTACTTAAATACATGTACTTTATGATTATGTTCTTATTATTTAGATGCACCTGCTTAAAACGATCTAAAATAAAAAAAAATCAATTGAAACCGAAACAGTGCTTTTGAGTTTATAACCTGACTACTAAAAAAGGCACGAGTTGAGTTGTGTCTGTGTTTCACCATATGTTCCTCAGAGGTTTCATGATGACTTCCTTCGCACCGCCTCCAAGATCATCGTTCCCTCGGGAAACACGCCGATCAACAGTAAACCGAAAGAACTCACCTGTCAGTGCGGCCCGGAGAAAGGAGCGAAGGGTTAAGAAGACAACTCAGCCTCAAAACCCGAGGAAAACTGACCCCCGGCTTTTTACTGAAAGTAGTAACTCGTTTTTTGTTTTCACTTTAAACACTTTAGTGTTTGATCCAGGATTGAGACATCTACATTCCAACAGTACAACGTATTTTTTTCTCATTGTCAACGTTTGACAGGCGCTTCCGGGTATCCGAATAAACAGAATGAATCCCGAGGAGATTGAATTGAAAGCAACTGAAAAAAATCATGAAAAGGTAAGTTAATAAAAGAACAAGTGTCTTAAATTATGATACGTTCTGTTCACAAACTTCTCTGACGAGAAACTCAAATAAGGCTCATATAAGAAATGTGATTATAATGAAATTATTTATCAGCTTGAAGTAGGCTATTATTTGACGGATATATGCAGACAGGGAATACGTGTATGCGCGCGCGGTTGGGTGGGGCGTGGGAGTGGGTATGTTGTATCTGAATGCCCAACCTTCAGTTGTGTGTGTACCAACTCTAATTCAGATGAGTCACTAGGATGCAACAATTATTTTTTTATTAGTACAATGTCTGTTTTTGTCTTTCTTTACATTGCCATTAAATAAAGACATGATATAAAAGTTTCCAAACGAACTGTATGAGAAAAGAGCATTAGTTAATTGCAGCTTTCAAATAGTAGGCCTATGACAATATAGGCAATGCTATACAATAAGACGCATGCTGTAATTTAAAAGCTTATGGGAATGGATGAATTAATAGTTGTAACTTCAAAAGTAGGAAAGCAGGAAACCCACAAGTGACTGGATATACAAAGTTTTCTTTAAACTGGGACCCACTGAAACACACAAAGAGCTGATTATGATGGGATGGCACAGCTAGTGGAATAATAACCAATGAAGCGAT
>JAUZNJ010030149.1:0-14952 GCA_034780135.1 Jordanella pulchra
AGAGGGCTCCAGCCCAGGAGACCCACGGCGCACTCTGCTGGAAGAAAGATGGAGCGGCAGGCTCCGGATCCCAACAACTGTTGCATCTGGACAGAAAGTCATTTTGCAAATGTACAATAGTTTTTTCAAAGTCTTGACATTTTGGTGCTAAACTTTGATAAAATGTGAAATTGAAGCTAAAAAGAAATAGAGCCCTAAAAATAATAAACATTTATTCCTATAGAAAAGCTTAATAAAAAAAAGGGATTTCAGCATATTATGAATTTATGTTCAATTGTTGGCTAATGGTTTGTAGATTTTAATTTATTCCATCTGATTACTTGATAATGTCTGCTTAAGGAATTTCTTTTAGTTGTGTGGTGTTGCTGCTGTCCACTAAAGGGCATCACTGTTCATTCTTAAGAGCCTCACTGATATTTACAACAGAGGTAGTGGGAGAGTAGCGGCATGCTAGAGCAAAAACATGAATTATTCCAAAGTCAGGTCTGGAATAATTCATGGTTTTTTTACACTGTCTAATGGTAAAAAAATCAAATAAAATGTAGAATACTATTTATAGGATTCTGTAAATATAAATACTCAATAAATGTCTTAAGTCATCACCTAAATAGTGCATATTTAGCTGTGCTGCATGGTGGAGCAGCACAGCATGATAGATGTAACATGATAGAAAAAAGATATGCTTAGCAATAAGCGGTAAAGGAGCTTGAGGAAGGTGTAAGAAAAAAAAATCATTTTTCCAGTTAATATTGGATACAGCTGCAAAAAACTGCTAAATTATTATAATGTGCTAAGAAATTGCTCTTCACGTTATGTAAAGATCCTCATAAATGAGAAACTTGTGTTTTAAGAAAATGGTCACTTGTTAATTATTTTTTAGTCAATCAATAAGATCAGTCAAGTATAGATTAGTTAGTAAATCGACCATAGTCCATAGTAAGTACAAATACAATAAATAAAATGATATCAAGGAAAAGGGTTTCTAAAACTCTATATCTGCAAAATTATGAGGACAGAAACTCAATAGACATAAACTAAGTGACTTTCACTGACTCATATCTAAAGTACATGTGCATTTAAGCATTGAACTTAAAACTTTTAATCCTGGAGTCGTAATGCCCACAAATGGAGCATCATAACGCCATCACCTTAACGTCACATTTATTCTGAAAATCACAAGAGACCACCCCAGCGAAATAAAAAGCTGTGTGTCATCTGATGGGATTTTTGTGGAGGGGCATCTTACCAGAAGTGCCAATAAACAAGGCAGCCGCTGTATATTTCTTAGGGTTTGGGGGTTTTTTTTTGTTTTTTTTTTTCAGATTTATGCGTGAAGTACGTTTATTGCTAGATTAGTATATAGTCAGTCAAGTTCTTTCCTAGTAATTTGAACTTCTAGATAAACTGAAAGTACAGCTTCTACCAACTGTTACATTGGGGGAAAAATACCATATATCAATATATACACAGACCTTTTTTAAGAGCAACACAGATACAATGATGAAGAGATCATCCAGGGGACAAACACCATCAGTGATGGAAGAGGAGAGTGAA
Organism: Jordanella pulchra; assembly: GCA_034780135.1. NCBI lineage: Eukaryota > Metazoa > Chordata > Actinopteri > Cyprinodontiformes > Cyprinodontidae > Jordanella > Jordanella pulchra. Next base: position 1,555 of record JAUZNJ010030149.1, read on the forward strand.
GACAGAGTGATGAAATACTGTGCAACCATTAGAACATCCCGTTGGAGACTGAGCAGCATGCCAAGGTGTGTACGTGTGCGTGTTTGATGCAAGTGTTTGTGGGGAAAAAACACTGGATGCTCCAGCTTCACATAAGAATCCAATCATCTCCCAGAGAAGGTCCGATGGACTCCACCACAGCACATTAGCATGAAGATAAATGATCCAATTATAAAGCTTCACAACACATTAACAGGCAGCTACCAGTCGTCTGTGGCAGCGACTCAGCAGTGTCCACATCTGTGGACGTTTATCACATCATTGAGGGGTGGGCCGAGACACAGAGGAGAAGGAGATGAGTTAATGAGAACGATTGTGTTTTTTAAGCCGACCGTGTCTGTCTCTGCTTTCAGAGGATTAATGTTCGACTCTACGTCAGAAACCAAAAAATAAGAGGCAATTAACTCAGATGGACCCAGACCTAATCCTCATAACTGTGATGTATAACAAGTAGGAAGTTAGATAAATAACATTTTATGCTATTTTAAAAATGAAAGAGGTGATAAAGTATAGTTTTGAACTGTACAGTTGTTGTTATTATCAGTCACTACATTTACCATCATCCAAACTATAAAAACAGTCTCTTGTAAGGACATTCACAAACATCAGGTTATTCATCTCAAACCAGTTCAGAACAAACACTAGGTGTTGCTTACCCAGTCAGCTCTAAAGGTTCCGCTGAATGTCCCCTCTTAACAGATTAAAGGGAGACTGATGGATAATGTGTGAAACTAAACCTGAGTGCTACACTTTATCAATCTGGCTTTTCAGGTTTAGGTCATGCAGGGTTTTAGCATTTCCCAAATGAAATGAAGGGTTGAAAGTATAGATAACCAAAGGGCAATGGTCTATTTGTGGCCTTAAAAACAATGTTCAACTCCAAGCATTTTTTCATTGTAAACTACATCTTTTGCCATCCCAGAAACTCATTTAAAGGCAAACTTGGGTACACAAACTTGGTAAGCAAGCGTTTTCAAAGAAACCATGTTAAATATAACAGGCATGCATTCTTCTCAGTGTGTTTTCATTTACTTTCTTCCATAATACAATGCTACAGGGTATAAATACTAATGTTTTATGACCTAAAGTTTATTCAAACTGGAGGAACATGGTTAGAATGTAAAGATACTGTGCATTTTAGAGACAGTGCTTGAGAATTTTTCTTCCTAAGAAAGGGTTTGATAATGAAAACACTGTAACTTGGTTAACTAGACACACTGTTCCCTGGATGCTTTGGGGAAACCTGTCATTAAACAATATTAATTCTACGTTAATTGTTTTGAAATGTTGTTTAATTTGACCTTTAAAGTCCTCTTCAAATTGTATTGTAAGTTTTCCAGAGTTGGATAGAGTATCCAAAATGTGTACTCTAGTAGGAGTGGCACATCTTCAACATTTCTTTAAAAACAAATTATTCAAGTAAAAGTAAAAAAAACATATTTGGTAAAGGGCTACTCAAGTACTAAGAAATGTTTGGACACTAAAATCTGATTTAATGTTTAGAAATGATGGAGAAAATCTGGTACTTTAAAGATTCAAATGTATAAAGAATTAAAAACTAATGTCATGAACATATAAGAACAAATAGATGCAAAAGAAATACTTTTACCAAATATTTTTTTTCCACATAAAAGTAAAAAAAACAACAATCCTGACAGTGAGAACTGTCTATATGTCAGGACAAGGTAACGAACTTCTACTTATGGTATCTACAGTCTACTGTATGCTTACATTATGATGGACTAATAAAATTACTCACAGGGGACAGGGTAGTCAGAATTGTTACTCAAGTAGGTGTACCGATACTTTACAAAAATATTATTCAAGTAAAAGTAAGAACAACTGTAAAGTAAATCTACTCTTAAAAACTTTTTTTTCATAAACTTCAAGCCTACTTATAGTTTATAAAGGTAAAACCCTACGTATAGATAAGGTATACTATTAGTTAACTAGCAGAAAATCTTTTGTGTCCTTTTTAGTTTCTAGTTTGAAGTACATTGAAAGTAGTTTTTTAGGTTTGCCAATAACAAACCTCTATTTCACAAAAAAATAGAATTCAAAATTGACCTTCTAGTTGTACTTCCACTACAGTTTATAATGCAGGGAAAATAAATATTAAAAAACATATAAGTATTTTAAAAATAATATTATTTACACTTATATTGTAGTTGCATCCAAAAATAAGTTGCGGTAAAATTCAAACTCCGATTCTAACCTTGGTGATGCAGTGAATAAAAATCAACCAGGACCAGTGCGCAAAAATGTTTGTATTCTTTGCAGCAGCATGCATTTGATTTTGAAACTTTAACTTATCACGGAAGGTAAGTTAAATAATGCACCCAAAGAAGATGCTGGACTGGACTGGCTTTTTTCTTTTTACCTATTTAGCACTTGCCATTAATGCCCCATCCTGTTTCAAATCAAAGAACTTAATATTGTTTTAGAAGACATTATGTACTGGTTTTAAATGTGTATCCTGTCCATATTTCAGTCTTTTTCTTCCTCTGGAGTCATTGGCGGTTAGCAAAAAACTGCTACTGGTACAGAGTTGGCATTTTCCCAATCCCAACTGTGTCACCCTTAAAATGATACAGAACAATCTGAGCATACTAGGCTTTATGTCAAGATTCATACTGCAGATGAAAGTACAGAATAAGTTTCTTGAGGTTAGGAAAAACTGAAGTGCCATCTGGCATCAGATAATAACAGTAGGTTTTGTTGAAGCAGTTGATAAATTGTATATCAAACATTTTTAAACCACATATGAATGTGAATAAGACCTACTAAAACCATACTCATACTAAACAAATTAAGTATTTTAGTAAACATTTCATTTATAAACATGCATGAATGTGTGAATCAACGAATTAATGAATGACTATTAATAGCTAACTATCAATAACTATTTTAGACAAACAGAAATTTAAAATATAAAAATGTAACATGCATTACATTATAATTAGTGCTTTTGTTTGGAAACGGGTATGAAGCAGTGAAACTTATTTGTTCATACCCCTTCACCTTCCTATAGTGCATAACATCAGCAATAATACCAATTCCTATTTAAGCTAAATGAGGAGTCCATAGGGTTCCAAAGGCCAATTAAGTAAGCAAACACATTCACATGTGCCTGCACACATCTCCATTCATACAACTATTACCTATAACCAACTTGACCAAAACCATTGAAACATTAAGTATACACCATTCTGCAGTAACTAGGAGTATCAACTGATGTTCTCCATCCTTCTTCCATCTCACATTTTGTTAAGGAATGCAGTTTAAGCCTTGCCAGTATTTTGCTTTGACATTGCAGGATGTTCATTTCAGACATTGAGGACCAATGTCCATGCAAATATTAACTTTGAACATTGGTGGAGGATGACAGTGTTTTGCAACACATGGATCTACTATGTTCAGTTTTGTCATGAAATTACTATTTAATGACACTCACTGGGTAATAATCTGCTTCATATCAGCTGAGCCTGAGTTTTGGGTTTAATCTTGTCATGACTGTTCTGGTCTCTGCTGCAAATGAACATTTCTACTTAGGCTCACCTCTCCAAAGGAGAAGTGACCCTGAATGATCTGTCCTTTTCTCAGGGTTAACAGACGCATGCATGTGTTTTCACTCATAGGCTGGTGAGCCAAAGTCTAAAACACATCATCCAGGAGGCCCATCTCATCCAGAGGGCCAGCCACAGATCCTGCAAAAGAATGACCTCCACCAGGAAGGGAGCATTTAGACCGGCTGACGAGTAAGTTACAGCTACATACCAAATCACAGAGAGCTACAGAACAAACACACAGAGAAACACACGAATGCATGCTTGCAAGCTGGCAAACGCTCCTCGACCCCTGAGGCTGCCTTCGTCATGTGGTTGTGGGAATGTCACTGGGATTTGTGTTTCAGTGACTGCAATAACAGGGATCAAATGAAACCATGTGGACAGAATTCCAATCCTGAGACAGAACACAGCAGTGCTTGTTTAAGTCCATTTTGATGCCGCTGGTTTCCATGTAGAATCGTTTTTTTTGGTTGCTTTCTTGGTTCATCAATAAGAGCAAGGGCAGAGGACGCTGCGGAGGTGCTGCCAAGCTCATGTATTTAGGTTGTGAAGACCAAAGACAAAAACTCTGCAGGGGACATTAATGATGACTTTTCTGTTTCAGCTGCTAAGCCAGTGTTTAGTTTGGTCCCATTTTCTGAGGCGTTTTATAGTTTTTATGCAGACTTAGGGGCCGTGTCATCTTTAATGCATTAACAGCACTTGTTAGAGGGAGACGGTATTTCCTGCATCTAAACGTGCACTGTCCCCACTGTCCTCTTGCCCTCATCTTTTTTAAATTTCCTGTGTTTAGTATTTGTGATGCTTGTTTGGATTCGAGGGGTTGGACCTGGGGGGATATGTGGAGCAGTTTTCATAAAGTTTTCTGACTTAATCCTTTTCTGCTCAGCTTTGGTTAAAAAAAAACAGGTTTGATATTTTGGGGTATTCAGGTCATGACTACAGTTTTGGGTATCTTATTGGAACATCAATGTGAAGTTTTTTCCCTATTTTTATGATTATGTATTAGTTTATGTTACCTTACAAGTTATTATAGGTTGGTGTGCTTCTTAAATTCTTGCTTGACTTTCTTCTTTAGTTGTTGGACTTCAATGTCTAATAACACAACTCATTGATTAACAATTATTTAATGCAGTGTACATAAAACCAGCCAACTATGTTGCCACTTTCCCTAATGTTAAGTATTTAGTTTTTTATTTTTTTTTTTTACTTCTATCATTTGATGGCTACTTGAATCCGACGGCCTCTTTTATGGTTGGACGGTGTGTAATTAAACGTAATCTGGCTGTATTCATTAATTTGGCTCCTACCATTATTAAAGCATGTCTTGCCTGACCTCAGTTTCAATTAATGGTCATATTTTTGTAGGTTTGCGGTTGTGCAACACTCTTTCCATTTCAAAATATTGGATGTAGCAGTTATTCACTTTGACTTCCCTTTAAGTTTCTCTATTTATTTCCCCTGATCTGTTTTCTGTGTTTCCTTGGTCCACAGGATGCTTTTTGGGGTTAAATGTTCTTTAATGAGCCTCTGAGGCCTTCAGGTCACAGCTAGATTTAGATGGAGGTTAAGGAACAAAGACTTAGAAGCGCAGTGTTCTTCAAGACCTGGAGTGTCACATCCCTGAAAGTAATCCCTTTTCAAAAGTAATATTAATAACCTTTAGGTGTTTTGTGTTCTTTAAAAAAAAAAACGACAAAAGCAACAAGAGTATCAGATACCTAATCTCTGTAAACAGCATATTAAAGTCTGACAAAGAGCTAAAACCTTTTTTTCTGTTTTTTTAGAGGAAGAAACATTGACATTTGTAGCAGTCGTATTTCAAATAAATTTCAATTCCTGATAAGAAGGGATTTAAAAGTCTAACAGACAGAGTTCTACTTCATGAAGAGTAGTGATGTCTGATCCCTAACTATTGGGATCAAAAACCTCCACAGCATCTCATAAGAAAAGGATTCAGTTTGTTGAACATAAAGGCTGTGCTCACATGATGGACCTGGTCCATCTGCAATTTGGTCAGATTCATAAAATGGTGGAGACATTTAAGTTAATCTTTAATGATGCAAGGGAGATTGATCACAATTTTATCTGGAGTACTTCAGGTGTTGACTCTGACATGAGGAGTGGGTCAAATTGGTTTGGGCCATCTAAGTTACACTCCAGGCCTACAAGGGAAGACAAAGAATCAAAGCAGAAGCTGGGTGGCTGGTCATTCCTCCAATTTGAACCACCTACTGTAGATCCAAAGAGTGATGTGCTTGGTACTGTGTCAGTCTGATGCAGCACAATGCTGCAGGACTCCACTAAAAGGTTAGGTGGAGTACTTTGCATCAACTCAAAATATGGAGACTAGGTCCTAAATGTTGAAGAAACTAACTTTTATTAGTGCTGCATAAGAAACTGCATGTGTTATCTCTCAGCCTACCTTATGCTGGGGATTATTGTGTGAGTGCTAAGACGTCGGGGTCTCTCCTCTCTTTTGAAATGCAGATTCACTGACATCATGGGTCTGAAGATCTTTAAGCTTTGCTTCAGCTTCCTCCCTCCTCATCTCAGCTTTTGACCACTCTGGTTTAACAGCGTATTCTCGTTCTAAAGCAACCAGATGCTAAACATGCTGCTGATAATGGCGCCTCTAGTTGTGATTTACACTGATAAACAAGGTAAGCTGAGAAAGAACGTCTGTAATCAGAACAGTTTTAGTTGGATTTTGATTGAAATTCTATAAATTCATGAATCTTCATATAGACAAGTGATCACAATATCTAAAAGAAAATTAGACGTTAAAAGAAACAATAAATATATGTTTATTATATTATAGTAACTATAAAGTTACTGCAGTCTAAAGGCAGAGATATACTCGTGTATTGGGTAGCTGTGCTTGTCTGTGCACGCCGTGCGCGAGTCCATAAAAGCGCTGTACCCATTTATAGTTCACGTGGCTGTAGATGCAGTACTTGCACAAACCATAGAGGGGAAGTAGTCAACATGACAAGCAGAAATGCAAAAGAGAAAAGAGAAGGAACAGTTGATGTCCTGCTTCCAAAATGGCCAAGCGAAGTATTGTTATGAATTTGTGATTATTGAGGAATATCAGGTGTGTTTATGGCAACCCAAAAGAAGTAGACAAAAGGATAAATGGTAGATTTACCTGTTGCACATGAAGAGACATGACAATGGGGAAACCAGTCTGCCTGTAAAGTCCATACAGACCTTTTCTTTTTTAAAAACAGATAAAAAAAAACAACAAGTTTGTTTTACTAAATGAAAGCTGAATGCACTATATACTCTGGGTAGCTGTTTCAGACTCTATTTATGCCATATTGGATGGAAACAGAAACTAAAATCCTTGTTTTTACCACAGGCTTGGCAAATAAACTCACCCCTGTATGCTGTTTTCAGTCACTGAATAAACAACACTACATTTAACCAAACTGTTCCACTTGAACCTTCTGGGCCATTTGATGTCAGTACAGGCAAACTTCTTCATCAACTTTATGTTTCCTGAACGAGGCTACGTGGCAGCGCCAAGTTACAAATATACAGAGGTACTCGACATAGCGTTGAGGCTGCGAATGCGCTAGGGGATGGCATGATCTCGCTTCTTTTGCTGCGCGCATCCTCGTGCCCTCTTCAATGTGGCGAGTATAAACCAAGCTTTACATCTCACCCCCAGACAAAGCTATGAAAGACAGTGCTGTTTTACTGCAAAAAAAAAAAAAAAAACATAGGCTGACTTATATTGATAAAAACAGTGGATTAGAGCGTTAGTGTTTCATTGTGTCCTCTTTAATTTTATTGTTGATTGGAAGGCTTCACTAGGCTAGTTGAATGTGCCCACTCGAGACCCTATGGTCTGTCCATGTGTCTGTGTTGATGAAACATAAGGTCAGGTGAAGAGGACTAATTTAAACACCAGAAACCAACTCAGGCGGTGAAAATGAATGAGACACAAATTTGATGCATGTTGATGCACTTTCAAAAGATTTCATAATACATTGACAACTGCATCTAAAATTAAAAACATATGCTCTGGTGTAAAAAGTCCTCATATGACCAAAAACAAATCAGGTTTATCTTTTTCCAAGAAGTTAAATGAGAGATTTTTACTTGTGATCAGTTTGAAGCTTTTGATCTGCAAAGCAAATATATGGAAAGTCAAATTAAAGCAAACTTAGAACAAAGAGACCCATTAAAACACAGAAAAATGCACCAAAAAATAAATAGAAACCTGAGTTTTTAAGCTTTGGGCATTCTGGATCCAAAGGATGCAGGATTAAACATGTAAATCTTTCACTTGTAAGCAAGTTAAAATTAAGATGTAGACTTGTGGACCCATTTGACCATGTGGGAAACAGTTTATGGGATAGGGAAACATATGGATCCAGTTGGCCATCAAAGGCCAAAGAGAGAAAAATAAACACTTTTTGTTTAAAAATATGGAGTTCTCTTTAGAAATACTCCCAACTGCAATTACCAACTGAAAACACTCAGAGTTACGCAAGTTTTACCAAAATCTTTCTGACCTCCTGTTTGCATAAGAAAGTGTGATTACATGTGTAAATTTGCATGTGTGTCCCTTCCTGAGAGTGGATCCTGAATAATGTGGCTCATCCGAAAGGTGTTTATATTCTGCCATAATTACAAAGAGAACTGGAACAAAGCGTGATGAAGGGGTGATGGAGAAACGGATCAACAGAGAGAGGAAAAATAAAATAAGCAAATTAAACACACAAGATGAAAGGGGAGCAGCTCTCCTTTAGGAGGTCAAGTACTTCCAGGGGACATAAAGTTTCAATATTTGATACAGGCTTTCCAGTCAGGTTTGAGGTAAACTTTAAACCTTTTTTATATCTTGTATGCCAGTCCAACCTGAACAAAAGTTTAAATTTCAGTTCAGTCTAGAGCTGGACGATATAAAAAAAAATCATACATCACGATATGGAGCATTTTATATTACAATAACAATATATATCAAAATATACTCCAATTGAGGAAGTTTTCAGCTAATTTCTGAAAAATATGACAAATGCTTTTTTTTACTTTTTTCAACTTTTGGTTGATCAGCCGTCAATTTATCTGCCTCGATTTCTTTAATTTTGGGAGATCAGTCATCGGCCAATTCTTATTGTGAAACTAATCTTTTCCACAGATGTTATTTACCTCTGCAAAGGTCTGAAAATCAATGTTCTAAACATTGATTTATATTTTAGAAAAATTGTTTAAGAAGATTTTATTGTTTCACAGATACTGATCAAGGCCTTTTAGTGAGATAGGGGTTTTGTGATCTTATAAGATCTGTAGCTTATTAAAAATCAGTATTGTTCAAAATTTCATGCTTTTTGAAGATCAGGAATCTGTGATCAGCCAGAAATGTGCAACTGGTGCACCCCTAATGACATGTACAGTGCTATAGTCAACATTTGTTTTCAAATGTGCTTCTAATAAAAGTTTTCTTTCCTCTGAATAAAACAAGTACATTTCTAAGGAGGCCACAAGCAAAACTAATGTGTGTTATTAAGTAAGAGGGACATTCAGGAGCCTCTGTGTTGTTTACATTAGGCTGCTTAGGAAGAGACCCACAGTTCACAAGCAGTTCAGAAAACCCTCGTAGGATGCCCTAAAAGGTGCCGTGAAGTGCTCATAACCTGCTTCCACGGGGCCCTCCCGCTGCTGAAACAAATCATTAGCATCCTGCACAAAACTTCTAAAACTCCAAAGAGTCAATTTTGCAGGAAATGAGAAAGCCTGGCCAATTTATCTGCAACATAGCTGCATTTTTCAGATTTCAGAACCTGTTGTCAAAGTTCCAGCTTCGACTCAGAGTCATGATCTCTACAGTTATGCCTCAAAAGTTGAATTTTTTATTTATTTAGAAAATCAGGTCAAATTGGAGAATCGCTTAAGGGCTTAATGTTATGGGTAAATATTCTGCTAAATCAAATAGTGGCTGGAGATAAAGGTTGATCAGCAACAACTTAGTCAAACAATACTGACATTAGTGGTCTTCCTTTTGACTCCTTTGGCATTTTTTTGCTTTTTATTACATTACAAGCTCAATTACTTTTGGTTTCATTACATTACTTGCGTTTGTTTTGGAAAGAGATTGAGTTAAAGGCATATGCTGGGTCAAATTGAGGGTCATGTCTTATTGGCTGACCACTGCAGAGATTGAACCCGTGACCCTGCAGTTACAGCAGAGCCTCCAAAACCTCAAGGCTGCTCCTCCATGTGCAGCCAAATGCTCAGAGAGGTTTTGGTGTCAGTTTGGGTGACAGGGGAGCCATTGTGCTGTGTCAAGAGCCTGCCTGGGAAACCTTAGGTTAAATAGCGCTCAGGGGCTCATAAGAGCGTCGTTGATGGGCTCATTGGGAGTTCATGGTGTGGTGGAGGGCGTTTGTAATGTAGTGATGAAGGTTCATAAGGCTGGTGTTACAGGCACAGGAAGGTCGGGAACTCTGCTAGCAGCCAGTGCCCGGGTTCAGACTTTATAACCTCTCTGTGACCTCATAGAAAGAAATATAAGACACCAATTCATTTTCTTTTCTGCAGCTTTGATTCTAATTATTTACAGAAACATCTGCCAAGGGTGAACGATTGCCAATGCATCACTACAAACTTCATTTAGATCAGCTTTCTCATTTTATACAATTTCTAATAGCTGTTTTTTATTTTGTATTCTCCAACTGGAACTATAAAGTCAGTGTGTTTAACATACCCACAAGTATTCATATTTTTGTCCTCTTAGAGGCACTTTTGGTTCTTTTGAGAGACCAGAAGGCTTGTTAAACTATCCAATTCATCCTCCAGCTAATTCTAATCGTTCACTCAATCAGTTTTTTTTATTATTATTATTATTTCTACTTCCAGTTCTTCATCTCCATGCCACCACGTTTTCTCTTTCATTCATAGAGGTGAATAGTGCACAGGAAAACTCTACCGATGTTCTTTTGTCGCACACTTTTTCTCATTTCCTTCCACATACTTTGGCCCCATCACGGTAGGCTTCACAATTTATCTTTTGCTACAGGGTTTATGGTCACTACCAAGCTGTGGATGGTCACCAGGCACAAAATGCATTGAAGACAGCTAAAAAAATCTGGATAACCTGAACTTTATAAATGTAATAAGGGCAAATACATTTTTCGAGCTGCCAAAAAGTTAAACTTGGAATTTTCTGGTTGTCCAGATTTTCTGTGTTACTCCAGAACCCATCCACATCTATATTTTTTTTTCTTTTTGGTGGTGTGTGTGCTTATTTCCTTCTACTGAAGACAACTGTCTGTTTGTGCTGCATGTTTTGCTTTTAGGCAAATGTCCTACAAAAAAACCAAAAAAAATTCATACAAAAAACACGAGGACATGCGTTACATTAAATAGTTTTCTGTCTTTCAATGAAAAATTCATACCACTGTGGTTTTGAATTTCACCTTGCAAATACAAAATGAACAAAAACCATAAAAAAAAAGGTCTGAAGCATTCATTAACCATGCTAACAAAATTGTTACTTTTAGTCACTTCAACTTCTCCACTTCTAATGCTACATCATGTAAAGAGCGGGCTTATTTAGCATTGTTGCTACTTTATAGAGGATATCATTTGGCCTTTGGTTAATTTGAACTGTCACATAGCTCTATGATGGAAGAGCAAGAAAGAGAACAAATAAGCATTTTATGATTTTCAATCCATCCATCATCTTCCGCTTATCCGGGGTCGGGTTGCGGGGGTAGCAGCTTCAGAAGGGAGGCCCAGACTTCCCTCTCCCCAGCCACTTCCACCAGCTCCTCCGGAGGAATCCCAAGGCGTTCCCAGGCCAGCCGAGAGACATAGTCCCTCCAGCGTGTCCTGGGTCTTCCCCGGGGCCTCCTCCCGGTGGGACGTGCCCGGAACACCTCACCAGGGAGGCGTCCAGGAAGCATCCTGACCAGATGCCCGAGCCACCTCAACTGGCCCCTCTCGACGTGAAGGAGCAGCGGCTCTACTCTGAGTCGCTAATTTTGTGACATTTTGACATTTTGTGATTTTTAGCACTGAAAATCAGGTAGTAACCTAGTAACTATGCAACCCCTCAAAAAAAAACCTTTAGTGGAAAAATTCTCTGTATTTCCTAACTACACTTGTAACTACACTAAGATTGAGTATGAATGAGCCTCTATGCGGGATACAATGCCATTTGAGGAATATTAAGAGATTCTAGAGGGAAATTTGTTGCTCAGTGTCAGAAAGCTTGGTTTCAGTCGCAGGTCATTAGTCTTGCAACAGAATAATGACCCAAAACATCCAGATAAAAACAAAAAAGAGTGGCTAAGAGGAAACGACTGGACTATTCTGAAGTGGCCTTCTATGAGCACTGACCTAGATCCTGTTGAGCAACTTTGGAAGAAGTTCAATCACGACGCCTGGAAAAGGCATCTTTAAAACCTGAAACAACTGGAGCAGCATATTCATGAGGAATGGGCTAAAATACCTGCTGAGAGGAGCAGAAATCTCATTGACAGTTACATGAATTACTTCATTGCAGTGATTGCCTCATAAAGCTTGTGGGAAAAGAATAAATTAAGGATACCATCATCTTCTATCTTCTTCTATCTTTCTATTGAAACATGTTTGACAAGCAGTGTCTGACTTTCATTTGTTCATTTTCATTGAATGTTTATGTATTAGTACTTTTGTCAGAGTCAAGTTATTTCTGTGACCATTGTGGGTTTTTCTTTCATTAAACAAGGGGTACCAACAATTTTGTCCATGGCTGTACACAATAGTGTAAAGTCCTAACAGTGATTTAGCTGGAATGACAAACATCCTGCCTTTGGTAGAACATCTGGATGAGTTTGATTCATTCCGTGGTCATATCAAAATCCAGCTGCAGTTTGGAAGTGCTCCATTCTTTCCACAAGCACGCTCATTTTTCTGAACTAAGGTTTTAAAAAAGTCTTAAAACACTAACAGGATAATATGACCTTCATTGGTGTCAATCAAAGTACATCTGTCAGGAACAATTAAATGTGGATTAAATCAGTGACTCTACATATTGGTATACCTGAGATTCTCATGACAGAACCACTAATTTCCATCAATTATTCAAGAATAATTTGTTAATTTTACATGACAGTAATCACTATTTTGTGTTATTTAATATTTAGGTACAATTTGAAGGTTTAAATTGATGTCATAAGGGATGAAAAAGTTATATTTCATAGCTTTGTTACCAATTAGGGACCAGCCAAATTGAGCCAAGAAGTTATATGTGCAGTTTATATTAGCAGGACCTCATCTTTTCATCTGAGTTTTAAAAGGGAAGATTGGCCTCTGTACAAACAAATCCTATTTGCTTATAAATCTTTATTGCAGGATATAACTGAAGTTTTACTTCATTTCTTGGCAGCCATCATGCTTCAGAAACAGAAAGATGTTTTTCATGAGCCAACCTGTTATTCACAGGTGGAGGCTCTCGTAATGTCAAGAAGGCTTTTTAGTTATTAGTTAATTATTTGACTCTGAGTGATTAATTATTAGCTATGAATTATCACCATAATTACTAATAGCAAAATAATTCTAGTATATATTTTAAACTAATAATCTCAAAAAACAGTGCTTCATAATTTATGCAGTAATCACAGGATAAACTGATTAAAATCTCTTTGTCATGATCCGGGCCTGTTAGTTCTGTTTTGTTTTGGTTTTCTCCTTGTTTTTCCTTCCACCAGATGGCAACAGAGGAAATGGGTGTGCGGTGTGGCTTCTGGTTCTCAGGTGTTCCTCATCAAGCGCTCATCATCTCCTGTGTATA
>JAUZNJ010030150.1:0-40288 GCA_034780135.1 Jordanella pulchra
TCCTGTTGCCGTGCTGCCTGTTCAGAGGACATCACCTGTAACTCTGTTTTTGGACTCTGTGTTTATTAAAACCTCTTGATTTTGCTACAACCTGGTCCTGCCTCTGCCTCACCACCAACTAAACAACCGCACCATGACAGTTTATACCAATAGAAGACTAAAAGTATAACTCCAAATAGAACATTAGACTAAATATATTGCAGTCTTTTGTGTAGAGTATTCTTCTGACCATATTCCAAACAGAGAAATATCTGTCAAGAAAAACTTGAAATGTCAAAAATATATTAGACAACGAGTTTCAATATTTCACATTGAATTTTTTTAATTTTTGTGCTTAAAAGCTATGTGAAAAAAACACAGCAAACATATATTGTATATCCAAATTAAATATTAAAGGCAATATTGTGCCAGTGAAAATCATTTTACTATATAAAATATTGATACTAACAGTCTTTTTGCAAGTGAATGTTCTTCCTATTCAACCCTGAACAATGTGCCTTTAAGGTCCCGAAAGCTATGCCCCTTAGTCTTTCCCATATATCATGGAAGGAACTGGGACATGCTCTCCTTCAGAAGTATAGTTAAGAGCAAAGAATAAGGAGCAATGGATGACATTGTATAAAGACTATGTCTGAGTTTATTATACCCCTAAAAGACATCTGACGTATCCGATGAGAAATAATACCTTGATGGAACGTAATGAAGAAATGTTTACTGGTTGTTGTACCAGTGGGCAGAGGGGTCATGAAAAAACCTTCCTTCAAATTATCCAATCTGTCTTCAACCCTCTTAAGCCATGTTGTTGAACAAATACAGCAATTTTCCAACAGTAGGTCGGATATTTTCTACAACACTGAAGAGGCAATTTTCTTTGCAGCTCAAGTGGCAGTTGTCTTCTGCCTCTTTGTTCAATTAGAGGGGAAAGAGCTGGATGGTTGCAGTGATACTTCTAGTCAAAAATAAAAGCATCATGTCATCCATTTCCCAGTAAATTATACATCTTCCTCTTACAACCGCCTGGATGAACTTGCTTGTGCAGCCCTTTTACTGCTGAAGCGCTTTTGAGTAGGGAAACTTGAATTAAACCTGGTTATTGTCAGAAGTTGCAGGTGAATGTATTGGGAGGCTTTTAAATGTATCAATATAATGTTTTTATCTTTTATTCTAATCATAAATGTAATTTGTGAAGACCATTTTGCCGGGATGAAAGGAAAACCTGAAAAATGCAACTATTATTAAACCCCTTTACCCTGACAAACCTAAAATGACTAAATTGCAATCAAGTATCAAGAATTTTACTTATCACTAAAATTAGTCAATCTGGGACTAAATCTGTTTAATCAATTATTATAGTGCATCTACAGCCCTACGCAGAATGTGGAAGGCTACCTAAAGTGACAGTTTGAACAAAGATAATATCAATCACAGAAGCAGTGAGAAGTAAGAAACAGTTCATGGTACCTCTGAGGGAGTCTGTAAAAAGACAGCTATAAGTTGCCCACTGGCCTTAAGGAACAGTGGCAATTTTTTGAATTACATGCAAAACCCTGAGTGTGGTATAAAAGCTGTACATTGCCTTGAATACATAATCCCCTTGATAATATGTGATAATGGAAGCATTATGTTTTGGCAATGGTTTGCTTCAGCTGAGTTAAGGAGACAAATTTGAGTTGGGAAGATTGATGGAGCTAAATAAATGGCAGCCTTGGACGAAAACCTGTTATAGCCTCAGAAAACCTGTTAGTGGGATGGGGGATTCACTTTCCTGCAAGACAGTGACCGGGCATAAAGCCCAGGTTATAACAGATGGATTAGAATAAAATAAGTTAGTAAAAAATAGTCAAGGCAAAGTTCAAGCCTAAATCCAGTTTGACTAGTTTTGCAAGAAAAGAGATAAAAAGCCTACTGATGTGTAAAGTGCTAGAGGAAAACTTCAAAAGACTTACAGTAAAAGTGATTCTGCTAAATAAAGACTCAAAGGTGTCTATTCTTATGAACAGAGTTTTTAGATAGACCAAGAAAAGAACACTAGTTTCATGTTCAGCTTGCTGCATCAGCCCTAGTTGGCACTACTACATCTATATAAGCTATATAATTCCTCCCATAAACATTTTTTCAGAGAATTAAAGTTTGGGTTGGAAGGGAGATTAATATGGAGCAAGGGGAGTGTGCCAGCAAAAAGAAGTCTAGTGGAATTTAATGAGTTTGGTGTGTCAGCTGGGGATTCTGCTTGCGCCATGCTAATTACGTTCTGTAACGAACTGAGATCTGGGGAGCATCGCAGAAAGACAAAGGCTCTGAGCAGTCCAGCAGCAAAGCAGTATGCAAAACAAAAACGCTGGATACACACATTTAAGGCCCACATAGACAAACACAAGAAAGAGTGGGAGACTCTACGGTAGGAGATAGCTTTACAGAGTTTTTCAAGCCCTCCCTGGTTGCCACCCCCATATTAAGTATAATGAGATGTAGCTTAACTTATAGAGCTTAAATTCGACACACAAACCTATCCATCAGGATCTCTAGGCAGAATGTCCAAACTCTAGTTGTGGAAAATAAGATTCGTAGAGACACTGACACTATAAGGATATTCGATTACCAAATTTTGACATCTTGCAGATCCAGCTCTTTAGCTAGTTATACAAAGGGCAAATTGCCACAATTTCACTCAGAGAAATTGCACAGAGCACCACCTTTTGATAAAGAGGACAGCTTAAACAATTAAATAACTCACGGTTGGTTGTAAATGAGGAAGCCCCTTCTCTTGAAGCAGGAGTTTGTCTATTTCCTTTATTAAGCTCCCCATGCCTGTAGGGATTCTAACATTCTTCCTACGCATCAGTAGTCTCAAACAGCAAACAATCACGTTTCAGTTGTGACTTTCAGCAGAATGGAACCACCCTTTCCTTCTTCCCTGCCATTGTTCCATACGCTCATTCTCTATTCTCTCCATTCCTCTTTGAGTATCTTATACTTAGAGGAGAATTTGCTCCTGGCACTGTTTAAATGAAACTTGCCCTCTTACCAAAGGATACTAACCTTTAATATTCTTGCCCTTTGTTGGCAAGTCAAGTGTATATCCAGCTTTCATCATGCAATATGTGTTGATATACCCCTGTGGCCTTTTTACACTTATTATAAAATGTTTGTGCAGTGCCACTACCCATGCTTAAAATACTCAGATATGGAGACTAAAGTTAAACTTTTGTCAATACCATGTACAAATTATGTTGTTTTTTTTTTAATTCGAATACCTTGCTGAACTCATTTTACATCTATTACATGTAGTCGACAAACTAGAAGCATTCTAATGCTGTGCCCCTTGCAAGTTTTATTTTGTATGTATTAAGCCCAATACTTTCACTTTTATCAAATTCAGTATCCAAATGCCCGACTGCTGACATTGTCCTCTACCATGTCCTCCCTACAGTCTCATGGTTTGTTTTTTTTTTTGCTTTTGTTTTTTTTTTCTGCCAACTGGTTTTCCCGTGCGGAAAGGCCCCAAAGCCCTGTCTGCATTCCTTTCCAATTAAGCCAGCATCATCTGATTCCAATTACTCTAATTATACCAGCTAGGGCTGTGAGCAAGAGGAGAACAAGAACCAGAGAGAAAGAGAGAGAGAAAAAAATGGAGTAGCCGACTGAAAGCGAGGACATGGCAAGCCTTCACACTTAAGAGAGCAGGAATGCAAGTATAGCCTCAGAGCCTTGAGGCAACTCCGGTGGCAACAACAACAGTAACTAACAACAAGAAGTGCTTGCAACATCACTGCAACAGATGGGAAGACTCCCTGCTCAAAGATAATCGCAGGAAAGGCACGATAGTGATAGACCATGTAATCACACCACACATTCTTAACAAGGTCAGACTAATTTAAGGACAGGGTGTGGTTTTATTCACTGTGCAAAGTGATGATCAGTAATATCCCTGGTTTTGTTTGTGAAAGAACACTGTCTAACAAATCTCTTATTAGTATATGAAGTCATGTTTGACATCTGCAAATCTTGATAGCAAACTAAAAATCTCAAAAGCATATTTTACAAGACTGAGCTAACAGTGCTCTTGGTAATGCTGAATATTTTCACAGCTGACTGCCCACGTGGAGACATGTAACTACTAGACCTCCCAGTTTTTAAGACTTGTTCAAATATGGACATTTCTTTCCGTGTAAAGGAATGTTCATGGGGAAAACTTTGTACACCCTTGCTGTGGTCATTGTTTTCCAGAAGGAAAGTAATTGGCAGTTTACTCATCATGTTTGTGTCAAAACAACTACAGGAGAAGATACATCTGCGCTGACCTTAAAGAAGTGGATGTTGCTTTACATTAATGAAAAGAGTAATAAGACTAAACATGTGCAAAACCAATTGCTTGGATTTTTTTTTCATCTAAAGCTGATGTTTGGAGAATTGATGGTTTGGGACTATTTTGACCAGAAGGATATAGGTACCTTGCACTCATGAAGTAACCTTTAAACAACTATTATAAAGTATTGCTGAATATTTCAATAAGAAACTCTCTGTCAACACATTCCTTGATCTCCAGAGAGAAAAATCTATGTCAAAGGTGGAAACAAGCAAATAGTAGCCAAGTTTATCAGATGTCAATATGCCATCACATTCATTCAAAGAACACGCAAAGCTCAGATGTTAAAAAAGAAAGAAATCGAATAAATTTCAGACTCTACATGCTTCAGTTTCGGTAATGAGACTACAAAAAAAGAGACATAACAAGTGGAACCTGTCTTGGAAAACATCTGCCCATAAAAGATAAATGTTAGCACAGCAAAGGTTTGAAAAGCTACATCTCAAACAATGTTGATACTTGCTGATCAATGTCTAATTGACAGATAAGATTAAAAATAAAAGTAAAGTTATAATGCAAAGTGACATGTTTGGGGAAAACGTTGTACAGTACCCCAGCAGAAACTTGTTACCTCAGCTGCCGGGTATTGGTGGTAGATGAACGATGATTTGGGCTTTTTTCGCAGACATGTGCTCATGCTCAACACCAAAGTATTTCCAGGGATCGATCTCAAGCACACTCAAAAATGTATTACTGAAGGCTGTAAATGAAAAGAATCAAAGTTGTGCAAAGAGCAGACGTCAAACTTATTAAAGACCTGTCAGTTGAAACAGCTGAGTGAAAGGAAACAATTAATTAAAGAAGAGTGGTCCAGTTATTATGATCAATATGAAAAACAACCAATTTAACCAAGAATTACGGTATATACCTTTTTTTGTGATCATGTATTCTCCCTTAAGAATTACCTAAATTTATAAACCAAATTGCTCATTCATTCATTACTATAGTGTCATGTTCTGTTTCATTCTGGACTATTTTTAGGAGAGAAGCTAACATGCTTTTGTTGTGCATGTGAATAAATAAGATGTGCAGAAACATTCGCCTCAGATCCCCTGATCATGTTAAAATGAAAGTTTTAATTTACAGCTCTGACACCAACCATGATATGCTGTGCTCTGAAACTGAGAACTCATTAGATGTTGCACAGACAACACACTGATGAGCAGAAAATGATTTGATACAGGCTTTATGAGTAAGGTCTGTGATTCTAACTTAACACTGCTGTTTGCTGTACAGACTTGTGCAGTGGAGCTTAGCATTGCCTCTTCACTGCTTATTGATTGTTTTCTGTGTCTATTAACTGAATTTGAAATAGTCAAACACATTTAATGAAGGGAAAGTCAACTTGGGGACAGCAATAACAATGCCATTTACTATGATGATACTCTCTGAGTAACTATAATAATGATGGGTTAATTATGGAAATTTTCAAATGAGAACACATGTAATTGTTTATCTGAAGAAATGTAGATGTTTATTAGATGAATATCTAGTTTAACAACTCTGTTTCTACCAAAACATTTTCAACTCTATCTCATATTAGCCTAATCAACTGAGCTCTATTTATTGTGTTAACAAATCCATTACCCCCTAACTTTACATGACTTTTTTTGTTTTTTTGTGAGTGCTTATTACCTAACCTTTTAAACTTGGTGTTTAATAACAAGGGTCCTTTTTCTGGAACCTTTTTCTGTGACTACAAGGGAGCCTGTAGCTCCAAAACCACTATGTGACTCTTTATACCCTCCACGGAGACTCCCTATAACCTTGGTCAAAAATTATAAAAACCTTAGGAATGTTTTTAAATATAACGATTAAAAGCTAGCTTTAATATATTTGTGTTTCTTGCTATATTGGCAGTGAAGTTCCACAACAAAATGACTCTGATACAAGGAACACCTTTTTAGTTTTTTCGTTTTGTCATGAGATTACCAACTACATGCTCTTTCTGTGCTTCCCAAAAGTATGGAAGATTTATTCAAAAAGAAAAATGTTTTAATGTCTTCTTGTAAAACTTTAACAATTTTCTTTGATTAAAATTTAAATTAAGTCAGATTTAACACTAAAACATAAACCATATAAACTGTAAGTGTGGATAAAAGTTAATAAGCTTTTTTTATTACATTGATCCTTTTAACTCTAGACAAATGTCATCTATTAGGATTCAGGGCAAAAATTACTTTTTGGATCATAAAGTTTGGAGAAAAAAACACATTGATTACTATGAAATCAAAACAGCTAAAATGGCATACATTGAGCTATGGTAAAATGGCAATAGCTTATAACATGAATTCTAAGCACATTTTTTGGTCCGACTTACTTTATATATTACCACAGCATAATGTTACTTTATTACCTTGTTAATAAAAACCATGTTTAAGGAAACAAATTATCACTGACAGCTCTGTTTTCACCATTTGTGTTATTTCTATATTTTAAGATCTGTTATACTTGTTTTTGTAATTCCAGAAGCAGCATAGACATCATTTTTTTATAAAATAGAAATTATGATTTCACTGAATTATACCCTACATGTGTTGTTAGTTTGCCTTTACCATATCATTACTTTCTATAACAAACACATTATCTCCTCTTGTACCGCCACACTTCCATGCCGTTTAGTATGATAATTAGACTGTAACAAGTAGTTGTCCTGTTTATGTAGGTCACGAGAAGCTAATCACAGCCTCACTATTGTACAACTCTGCATTTTCTGCAAGCTCAAATGAACTGTAAACCGTTTGTGATGGATATAAGGAATGACATAGCAGAGGAAAGCCATGGGTAATAAGATTTTTTTTGTATCTTTTCTCATGTTTTAGTGATTCTTTTTAAAGCTGAAATTATAAAGATCTCAGTTTAGAATAGTCATTTTTGAAAATGATGAGTATTAAAGGTAACACCACAAGTATCTTATCACTGATACATCACCATGAGGAAAATAATATATTTGCTAGAGAACCGTATCAAGAACAGTTTATAAATGTCTATTTACTTATTGGTTCATACATATTGACTTATCTAGCAGTGCAAGATAAAAATATGTGACGCATATCTTGTTAAAGTCATAATTGAAATGTTTATTCACAAGCTGGGTTGTAAATTCTTGTGTTCTTCATTGGCCAGAGAAGCAGTTGTTTAGTGCATAAAAACTGTATGAACTTAGGATGTACAGTCAAGGTACATTTTCATGAATTTATTGTAGCCATGAGGAAAAACAAATGGACTCTTCTTTTAGACAGCTTGTAGATCCACGTTTAGGAGCACCAACCTGATTTAGTCATTTCCTGTTAATTTTCTAACAATTTTCTTTCCATTATTGCTACAGTTTATTGGTATTAGTGGAGATACATTTCTGTGCAGCTTTCTTAGGATTCTAGCACATTATTTGAAACAGATCGAGGTCCAGACCTTGAAAGGGCCATCAGAACTCCTTGTTTTTTGTTGGTTTGTGGTCATTTTACCATTACTGTTATATGCATGCAGTTATATGCTGCATATAACTGTCCTTGGGATTATTATACTGGATTAACATGTTGCATCACATTATATTCTGGAGTATTGTGGTATACAGAAATGTTTTAGATTAGTTTTATGATTTAAGGCTTCAAAGGTCCCATGGCTACAAGAATAGCCTAACATATCCCTTTGCACATTTAACAGGACTGTAAAGTCTAAAATGAAAGGTGTAGAATGTGCCCTAACCTTCTGATAAATTTGTCTGGAAAGATTTTAACAAGCCTCTTGAATGAATACACTATTGAGAATTGTTGTTTCATGTAGAATGATATGCTTCATATAGTTAGGCTTCTTGTTTTTAAATGGGTGTAACATGCAGCAACACCTCCTATCAAACTATCAATGTGACATAGCTTCAACACCCACCTTTATGCTATGTACCTGCAAACGTCCAGAGCACTTGTAGAGATATGTTAGTCACACCTGCTTAATGGGTTTAGTCAATCAACTGTATGTGATCAGCAGCACCTTTCTGCTTCTTTATCCCTTAAATCTGATAAAAACAACAAAAGATGTACTAATTGTATATTATTGTTATAAGTATTTAGAAAGGCATTGGGAGTTTTTCTCCTTGGATGTTACGTTCGATATTTCATTTCAGTTCCCTTTTAAATTTCCTAAAATTATAGAGGACAATAATATCCTATTCATATACACAATTAGAAAATGTTTCTTTATATTTGTCCTGGCAGGGAGAACGTCTGTACGCACAAATGCATAGCTAATAGAATGTGTAATAATATAAGTTGTTATAAGTTTGGTACTAGATATTTACATTTTAAAAAAAGGTGAAGACAGAATTTGCCTTCTTTTATGTTCTATTTAAGGTATGGAACTGTTTGTCTAGAATATAATGTATACAATGAGAAATGAATGTACATACGCATAAGAGCTTATAAAGCCTCCTTCTGATTGAAATGAAACTAATACTCTGCATCACTCTTTTGTAATTGAAAATCAGCTCCACTGCCTAACCTGACTGATTTCACATAAATGTTGATTTGTTCAGAGTGGCTTTCCGCCTGCACAACACTTCCATTATTGCTTTTTTATTACTTTTGTTGTTGCTGTTTTCCATTGAGAAATAATTGTGTAATAAATATTTCAATATTTCCATGGTTCTCTACTCGGCTGTGCGTTCATTTCTTTGTATAGACGTTACAAAACTAAAAAAAAAGAATATTTCTGTCACAGTTAGACACATGATATTCAACCTTATTCTGCCGTTTCATGTGCCATTCGAGTGTTCCCTGGTGAGCATTGTCACATTAAGAAATGACAAATGAGTCCATGACCTGTGGTAGTTATCCAGGATCTGTTTGTGCAGTAGGAAAACAGCATATGCTATTTGCTTTGCAGTAGATTCATAAGTGAAAATTGCATTGTGCCTCCATTTGGAGAGCAGGTGTTGGAGCGCAGAGGGAAACAAAGCGATTGTCACTCTCCGGGTTTTTGATGATGGTGTACCACGGTGCTTAAAGGCTCACACATCCTGGCGGTCATCTTAACAACAAACATATTGGATGTGACTGCTATTAAACACAGCTGAGAGGGAACTGGGAACAATTGTAATTCTGTGCAATGTTTTGTCTTTACAAGAGCTTTGAGCGGAAATTCTTAATCCATTCCTGTA
Organism: Jordanella pulchra; assembly: GCA_034780135.1. Classification (NCBI taxonomy): domain Eukaryota; kingdom Metazoa; phylum Chordata; class Actinopteri; order Cyprinodontiformes; family Cyprinodontidae; genus Jordanella; species Jordanella pulchra. The sequence goes on from JAUZNJ010030150.1 coordinate 9,519, forward strand.
CCTGTCTACCAATCATTTGAGAGTGGGTAATGGGAGTAATATATCCAGGAGAAAAACCCAAACATCCTTGTATCCAGTGACACTCTCCAGCTAAATATGGGTAAACTTAAACATGGGTAAACACTAAACAGAATATTGGAAATAGCTCATGATCTACATGATATAATATATTTTTAGAAATCATCCAACAAAATATTGGTTACACAGCTTTCAGGAGGTAGAGCAGTCACACGGTCACACCTAGTGAACCATGGACCATTGAAGCAATTTAAGATAGTCTAAAGAATACAACAATCATTGTGACAATGACCTGATGCTTTACAGTAAATCTTTAGGGTTTCAACTTTACCTTAACCCCTAAGCAACATCTGGTGATAGAACTTATCATTGCCACTGAATCAGCCATCAGACATTCAATTAAAAAATTCTTTATTTATTCTAAATGGAAATTAAATTTACTGTATAGCTGATACTTATTAAAATTTAATAATATTTGTAATAACATAATATATTATCAACTTCTAACATCACCTAACAGGAAAACATTACAGTCCCCTCCAATCGCACTTCTCTTATGACATTACTATTTTCACAGCAGACAAAGGTAAATGTAAAATGGTATCTAACACAATTGACTGTCATGAGAAAATGAATCCATCTACTAATGGACAGTAACACCCAAACCAAAGCTAATCAGCATAGTTTATACACTCTAATTCAGTGAGGGCAGCAAGCACTCCTACATTGGAGAAACCAAATAATTAGGCAAACACATGGCACAGCACAGGAGAACCAGCAGATTTGGGCATGATTCAACTGAACATGTGCACCACTATAACAAAGGGCACACCTTTGATGGCCAAAATGATAGGACAAAGAAGACAGCTGGTTTCAAAGAGGAGTAAAGGAGGCCATCTTTGTTAAAAAAGAAAAGTCAACACTGAACAGAGAAGGATTGTGGCTTCAGCTTTTAAGCTTCTACATCTCAATCCTGGAACTCATTCTCAAAGTTCCAGAATTGAGTTGTACTATAGATGCTTAAAAGCTGAGACTCACTCTAAGATTTCAAAGAAACACTTATGATTTGAATAACCAAACACAAAACCCATATAAAACAACAGACTCCAATGACTCACGAGGATGATGGGTGCGTTACTCGTTTGGTTCTAACTAAGAATGTGCTTAGGAGGATACTACTGAATAGTTGTCATAATGTTTTTTTCAAAAACTTAGCAAAAGTTAAGTTGACCATCATTAAAAACAGTTTTTATGTTATGACCAGAATGAGGGAGATTTTGCACAGACGCATAAAATATTGCCCAGCTTTATTTGGACTTTATAGTTTAAGGTAGGAATGGTGTATTTTAAAAAATGAAATCACTGTTTATATAATATATATCAGCAGTACAAAAATATTCATTTACAATATAAATAAAATCTGTGGTGCTTTGTAAGCATAATTTTTATGTAAAATTTCTAGGTATCTTTGGCTGCTACATAACTTAGACTTCCGTAATCTAGAAATTTTCAAAAATCCCTTGAGAGTCATTTGGTATGATTACCAAATGACTGTCAAGGGATTTGGTCTTCATACATCTCTCTTTTAGTTGTTTAAACACTCATTCTTAGCACAAAAATATACATTTTACTTCGTGAACAGGGGGCCTGATCTTACTTGGGTGGTAATCCTGATGGAAAGTGGCAAATTGCCAAGAATAAAGTAGTTTTTCTGCCTCACTAATGGAAAGTGTTTAAATACTGGCTCCCCCTATCTCAACCTAAAATTAGTAGACCAGAGTAAATGAGAAAAGTTTTCCTATACTTGTTACGTATAACCTGAAATATAAAAATTAATAGCAGAATGCTAGTGCAATAGTTGAGCTGTAGCTCCTAATGATCTTTATTAGATCTATTTTACTACATAACATTTTATTTCCTTGAGCATATGTCCTACATAGCAGTTACAGAATGTCATTTGTTCAATTGAGTATTCCATTACCTCTCAGCCAAGAGTAAATCAGCTGTTATCAAATACGTGTTCTGAGTAAGAAGATGGGAATTACTCATATAATGCAACAGTAGTTCAAAAAAGAGAAAATGGGAAGTAAAATATTTGAAAGACTTCTGATGCTGACAGACAAAGCAGGATGAAATGAAAAGCTCTGCTACAAACTCAAATGACAATTCGTAATTTGCAAAACTTGAATTGTCCTTCATCAGAGTCCCTTAAGTTTGTTTGGCACTCGAAATCAAAGCTGTTGCTTTTAACACTCGCACACAAATAAATCCTTTTCTCTGCAACCTTGTTCCTAAAACCAAAATCCTTCCCCACACCCTCCACCTTTACATGATGTCAGCCATAAGGAATTCAATTTCAGAAATGCAATATCATGAATGATGCATAGGACGAAAAAATACATTTATCCTGGCAACAACACAATAAGCTGTTGTTGCAAGCACCATAATGTAAAAATACGAAAGTTATGGTGATGAAAATATATTTTGGAGCCAGGAAAACATTTATAAATTTTGTCTACCTCTGAGCTCAGGGAGAGGTGGCAAGGGCAAAATATGTTTATGGAAAATCCTCCTTTCTACAACATATGGATACATTTGCCTTAAAGTCTTCAGGGGGTTTAGCAAAAAACATCCTTGTGAGTTGGTCTTATGGCACACCTATGTGTGCATTAATTTTGTCTTCTTTTTGGGAGAAGCACAGTGCTAAGGGTGGCATGCCCATCTTCCATGTTAATAATGAATTTCTGATATAAGCTCCACATGAAATTTTAATCTCTGGAATATTAGCTCACCAAGGGAGATACAAAATCAAATCACAGGGTCGTGATTAAGCGGGCGAAGCCCGTATCGACCCATTTAAATTCATATTAACCCAGCTTCAAAATGTATGAGCCGTGACACTGATGGCAGACATAATATAGTGGCTTTATGTCTGTTTTGCAAAGTAAAGGTGTTACCAATTCATCACACATCTGCAAAAGAGTGAAAATTAGGTTTGATATGGGAATTCCAGGATGCTAAGAAAATTTAAAAAGATGCACCTTGGGGCGTTCAGATTCTTGTAATGTCAGTGATGTCTAAAACCCAAGCGCAAAATGCATATACTGTAGAAAAAGAGGTGACACTATGAAGTTTATCATTTTAAACCATATTTTATCATTATATTTTCTCTTTACAAAAAAATTACACTTCTGTTATTTCTTAATTAGTTATTGGTACCACAGTTATAACTAGATAATTTGATTGCCATTTATGGTTTACATATTTTCTAAAGAAAAACTTTCCATGGTTTTATTTCAAAATTATGTTATGAAGCTCATTGTGAGGTTTAACTTTAATTTAAGAAAGTGCTGGTTGTATTTGAGTGAGACATGAGTAAGGGTAGAGATGATCTTTATTGTGTTTTACTCAACTGAGGCTGAAATCAATGAATAGTTACACTGTAATTTACAAAAAATATTTTTAATTCAGCATAATTTCAGATGACCATTTCAGGCATTCATTTGAGTCAATTGATTTAGAGGGTAAAAAAAATTAAGAAGTACAGTTACCAAATGCAGAAATAGCACTAGCCTCTGACCAAAACAGAAATGTATATGAAACACAGTTAGAGAACCTCATGGTCTTGGAGTCACCAATTTCCATGACAATTAGATGCTTTCTACGTTCCATCCTACACAGTTGCTTACAAATGCAAGTCTAAACATTTAATATTTCACTGCCACTGAGTAGTCTGCCCTATGTTTCTTAGTATTGGTTCGTGATGAAACAATGACATGTTCATGGCCTGCCCTTTCTATTTCCCATTAACCATTGTAGATGGGCACCAGCCCACAGAACATCCTTACTGGTTTGTCAAAGATAAGATGGTTGAACAAACATAACAAAACCAGTGTAGCACCAAAGCATTATTTGCTCCTTATGTTTGATGAATATTTTACCTCAGCAGAGAGAGGTTCTATCTGAGAGAATAAGTGAAGCAAAGCACCATCACCAGTGTGTTAACATACTCAAAAGCTCAATGATACATCACACAGTTTTTTTTCCTTACACAGCATCTACGATGTTATACAGTAAAGATGGAACAGCTATTTTCCATAACTCTTAATAAGACAAAGAGTAACAGTGCTTTCATATTTGTGTAGAAACTTCCTACATGTTCCTCTGCATGTGTGACTTTTTATGTACGGCATATCGCTCCATACAGACGCCTTGTAAAATGTGTTAGAATAGGTTGTAGACCTTAAAACCAGACTAAATACCTTAGTGCCTTAGTGTGCTAGGACACACAGAGTTGTCATTGGGTTGGATTGCACTCAAGGGAAGAATTCTGTGGCGGAATGATGTGATATATTAAGGTTTGCTCTGCGGCAATGTATGGTAATTTGTTAGACTTTTATTTAATCGGGTATCAATGAATACTAGCCAAACGAAATGCTGCATGAGCAAGGTGAGCTTTCAGATTCAGACTTTCTCATCTTTTGTCTCTTTTAAAGGCGTTTGCTTTGAACAGTGTTGTTCCACATGAAAGACTTTAATATGCCTTTGGCTGTAAAAGCAATAAATTAAATGTTTCTGTATCCTCCATCTGTTTGCGAGTGATTAATCGTTTTGCGGCTTCAAAAGCTGATTGATCATGACAGGATTCCCATGCGTAACCAATTTGATCGATCAGTTTAGTATCTTACAGAGACAGGTTACTAGAGGACTAAATTATTTTTATATCCAGAATGGAAAAAAATTAAAGGAAGTGATTCTTTTTTGACACAGCTGATTTCAAAGGATATGAGTAAATATAGTACTGATATATATTTGTTTTATAATTATTAGGAATGTGATATGTCTTCATTTTCAGCTGCCTGAAGCCTTTAAAGACAGAAATACTGTATAAGGAGTTTGCATGGATTGCATCGAAATTATCAAAATGTTTTTGAGCTGAGCCACTCTCTATTGACCAAAATCTCGCCTAACACCAATCAGTCATCGCTACGCAGCCCTGCCTCTCAGGGTTTGTTGGCAATGAACTTTCTGGTGACTTTTAGTCTTGAATAGTACAAAAAGGTAAATAGATATAGAAAAAAGTCTATGTTTAAATATGGAGCAGGATTGTCAATGCTTTGTGCTTATTTCTTATTCTTAAAAAAAACTATGAAACTTCTCACTACTGGGCATCATTAGCTCTATTATACTGTGAGATTATGTAATAAATGCTAATGGACTCTCCCAGAAAACTGAAAATATGTAATCATCACGTCATTCAGCAAGATAATAATCTAAATCAACACACAAATGTTAGACCAAGGAAGAAATAGACTATCTCCCACTTCCTTTATGATCAGACCTTGTGAATTATGATTAAGATAATATTTTGTAAATTGGGGCTTTAAAGTGCTTAAACTGGAGTTATGAGAGTCTGTGTTGTATTTTTGATTTTGTAGAAAAATAAAGGACTTTGAAAGGTAGATATAAGTTGATAAGTTCACATGGTGCTCTATTCCTTGATTAATCCTAAGAAAATAGTATTATAGACCAGAGTATTTATTTCTGAATATTTAAGAAGATTATTAAAGTTTGGTGTGATATTAAAGAAAGAAAAATACTTCCTAAGTAGTAACATGTTTACAGGTCTAACAAGGATGATAACACAAACGCTGGTGATAGCACAAACGCTCAGTTTTGTTGGCTTTCTGCTGTGCGCATGATGTGTAACTTCACATTCAAAGCATTTATTTCAGAATTTAAAGGTAACATGCAGGAACAGTTCTTCTTCTGTAAAGGAGACTTTTGAGGCCCATTGCAAAATCGGATGTATTTTCTGTTTCAAGAAAATATTTAGCAATAAACTATTTATAAAACACCCTGTGAAATTATCTTTACACATTGTAGCTTTTAAACTTTTGTAACTTGCCCTCATAAATTTATAGGTGATGTTTTAGCATAACTATAGATTGATGTCTTGATTTAGAAAAAAGCAATAAAACATTCTGCGGTTCAAGTGTTAAGTCTCCCCTCTAGTTGCACAGTAAATTATTACTGTCATGAAGACAAGCTGTGACTTTGGATATGTAAGGTATTGGAGTCACACAGTGACAGAATTATACAGTGTGGAGAAAACACTTGACAGCAGCTTTTACAAGAGGTGATTCAGCCATACACACAAGTGAAAACACAAACGGAAGTAAACTATCTGTGTGACTTTGTCCGCTGTTATCTGACCCCCTAATTAACAATCTGACAGAATGAAAGGTCCGTAAAAGTGCTGCTTTTTGTCCCTTCCTTTTCCAGCTCCTTCACTAATACAATTCAAGATTTTCAAGTTAACTCAAATGGCCCTTTCTGTTGCCCTTAAACCCTATTCTTTTTTTCACTTGGCTGGACTTTTGTCTTTTGAATTGATATTGTGTAGCAGGGGTCCCATAGCACATTCTGAAATCCTCAATCCATTGACAAAAAAAGATCTTGCATAGCAAAGGTTAGTGACCAGTATGTTGTTATCCCAAGAATTGACAGCCTGATACACAAGAACACACAGACTGGTGTACCCAAATGTATTTTCACACAAGAGAAGCAGTGGGGATCCCCTGTAGTGTCAATTACACATACAGCTCTAATCTCTTGAGCAAGCTGGATGCATAGAGGACAGGAGACAGAAGTCCGGATAAAGGCCTGAGATATAAGGAAAACTAGTAGTAGCAGGGAGGTTTGATAAAACTTGTGTGGAGTGGTATACAAAAGAAATGAGGGAGAAGGAGCAGAAACAGATTACAGGTAGGGAAAAGGTTTGCAAGTAGAACAAAAAACTGTAAAGGTAGAGTGCTTTGAGAAATAATTAATATTCTTTCAAATGTTTAATAGTTTGCGACATTAGAAATACTTTTATGTAATTTACATCATATGTGGTAGACGGGAAATAAAGTTACATGATTTGAAGATATTTGCAGAAATAAAAACCTTAACTGAGTTAATATGGATGTAGAAGTAAGAATTGCATATAGGGTCAGTTTCTAAACTTGATCCCCCGAAATAGTTTCAGATGTACTGTAGTCAGCCAACCAGCTAACAAGCCAATGAACCAGTCAGTCAGCAAACAACCCGTCGATCAGTATTTGAACAGCATTTTCCATTCAAAATGACAAATTAATACAAATGTATGTACAATGAAAATTGAATAAATGGTGTACTAAATGTTGAAATGGCATATATTCTGTTGGGAATTAGTGTCATGCATTGGTCTAAGATAAGGAAGTATTCTGTTGTCTTGGAACATCAAGCCTTGTGAATGATGTGAAGAATGTGTGATGCTTTTAAAAGGCTTCCAGGTCATATAGGGAATGTGTATTAGAGCTATGGTTCGTAACATTGGAGCGCTAGCAAGATTTGAAAGCAGCTCTCACCCTCCGTCCTCCATACAAAAGCTACACCCTCCCCACCCCTAAACTTGAACATGCATCTCACAGCAGAACTCAGCAAAATGTAGGGGAGCCTACCCAGCCATTTTTTTCAAAACACTTTGGATTTTAACGTTACTACTTCATGTCTCAATCACCTGTAAATAAACTATATTATTATTGTAGCTTTCAAGTTAGCACTACTAACCGTACGAGTTTTAGCATGTTATTTTTAGCAATACATAGCTCACGAGTTTTGCAAAGGGGTGTTTTCAATAATTTTGTCAACGGCCAAATCTGATGAGCGTGAGGAGGTAGAGGGACAAAGATTAAGTTATCTTTTTTTTGTCACTCATACAGAATGGTAGGGACTGGTCAGAGGTTTTAGAGGCCAACAGCTCTCAGGGACGTCAGATTTTTGTGTTCCTTTTTCTGAATACATAGGCCGTTGAGTACTCTCTGGATGGAGGACAATTTCACTCCATAATACAAAAAGTGTTTCTAAACAGGATTACCAGCTACCGCTTCTATTGCTGCGGAAGTTAATGTCTTCCTGTTTGTCAATAAGGTATGTTACTTTTGCCAGGATATGATTCACTTGGTTCATTTTGTATTCAGTGATCTGTTGGCTGTCTGAGAGTGTGATTCCAATGTTGTATGAGCAAGGGGTCAGATAACTGTGCACCAGATGATTTAGAAAGTAGGTGATGACACTGGTTTCACTTTCAGTTCCAAGCACTCTACAACTTAAAGTGATTCACCTCTTAGGGTCTTGGTTTACTCTTTGTCTGACCTATCACCCAGAGTCTGTTTGCCTTAGGGGACATTAGCAGGGGCATTTAAGCCCCCGACAACATAGCCTATGTGATCATCTGGGCGCTGAAACCCCTTCCCCAAGTTAAGGTGGCAATTCAATGAGTGGCCCAAAAAAGATCTCAGATACAAGGAGCTGAAATTAACTTTCTCCACTGGGTGGTTGGACACACCCTTATAGATAGGGTGAGGCACTTGTTCATCTGCCAGAGGGTCGCAGTAGAGCCCCTTCTCCCACACATCAGGAGGAATCAGCTGAGGTGGCTCGGACATCTTTTTTGCATGCCCTCAGGAAGGCTCCCTCGGGAGGGGTTCCAGGCACATCCCACCAGGGAGGCAGCCTGGGGGACTACCCAGTACACACTATGGGGATAATATCTCTCTCAGATGTTCTGGAGGTGCTTCAAGCTTTTTCCAGCTCAAGTGGGGGAGACATCTAGGGAGAAAGAATTCTGGGAGCCCCTCCTGAGACTGCTGCCCTCACAACCCAGTCTCAGATAACGGAGAGACAATTAGTATGAGTGTTTTATATTTTAAAATCGCTACAAGGGATGTTGAAACTTTTACAATACTGTATGTGAACCCAACAAATTTGTTAGAAAAGTTAAATAATTGTTATGCAGTGAGCCAGACGTCTTGGCAGGAGAGTGAGGGCAGCTCCCCTACTCTGTAGTGTTGCATGCAGAGCCCCAGGTCAAGACACGCATCTGTCTCTCAAACTTTTATCAGTTAAAGTGATACCGCCTTGAGAGCCCCATAGGCACAGCAAGAAAGTTCAGAAGCTTGATGTCTCTTTTTCCTCAAGCATTATGAAAGGCATCAAGGGCTTCTTTTAATGTGTTGTATCTGAGTGTCATGTCAGCTCCCTCAATCTCTCATTCTTTTTTTCTGCCTTTATTATTCTTTAACCTCCTGCTCATAATCAGACTAAAAATCATCCAATTTTTTTCTGTTTTCTATTATTTTCCACTAATACTCCCCCTTCCCCTCAATGCAGCATGGTAATGTTCTCCAGAATTACAGTGAGGTAAACAGAGCAGGGGAGTGGAAATGAAATAACTGCTACAGGGCTGTCAGGTCTGGCAAGGGAGCCATCCGTCAGCAGGAAATGACACGTCGTTCACCCCCCCATCCTGTCACATATACACAGTTTGATTCGTCTTCTCCTCCTGGTGGCAAGGTGAAGGAATTATACCAATCAAAGCCCCGGTTCAGCCTGGGGCCTTTCCATTAACCTCATACAACACTGGTCAATGGCAAGGATGGACACATGCAAGAAGGGAGGCTTTTAAAACCATACGTGCTGACACACACACAGATATGTACAGTATAAACTAAACATTTAATGGAACAAATGCCCCATACACAATAATACTGAAATCAGAAACACGCCAGCACACACACGAACACACACACCTCAATTACTATTTCATTCATAGCCTGACAGCAGTGCATGTGCAAGAGCTGACATTAAAGGAAATTAAATCTCCTTGTGGAATGGGCAGCCCATCTCACCTCACCGTCAAAACACTCCAATTTCCACTCCTCTCCGCTAACCTTCTCATCTGGGTATTTAGAGCTTTGTGGTGCGTAACGTCATCAAAGAGGAAAAGTTAGTGAGGCAGCCGTGCTTAAAGGAGGCCTCCCTGCGATAATACCCGCGCAAACGGAGCCTCTGTACAATTAGCCCACGCACCCAAATTACTGCTTCGCATTCCGATGCTTTCAAGCACTGTACAAACGGCGCACATATTTACTTATCATTGGCTTAGCCTAGTCAGTGAGCCACTAAGTCGGTTAACTCTTTGATCCAGACCTTCTTTCTCCTTTTAGATATGAAGCCTATCTGACATAATCCTGAAAAACATTGCCTCATGCAACTAATCAAGAATCAAATAAGAGTGAAGATGAAAACCTACACATTCTCAAGAGACTTTGCTGGTAGAGTGACACATGGACACTATTTTTTTTACATGCAGATTTAATTAAGTGTAGTTGATCCATTAGATCCTGCATCATAGGAGTTGTTTCTCTCTCTCTCTCTCTCTCTCTCTCTCTCTCTCGCTCTCTCTCTCTCTCTCTCTCTCTCTCTCTCTCTCTCTCTCTCAAGGTCTAAAGTGTCAAGATGTAGAGGAATGGGTTTGTTATAAAATTCACTTCATGGTTTAAAGAGAGAACATGGTGGCACCAGGCTTTTCTTGAAGGTTTTAATCAGATCAAACATGTCTTGCCAGATAAGGAAGCTAATTAATCAGGGGAGAGACCAATCCTCTCTACTAACAGATAGAAGTGTAGAGGCAGAGGTATGGTTGAGACACTCCCTCTCTTCTTTAACTTCCTGATCATCAGAAGGATGCAGAGAGAGACTGAGACATAACTGCCTGGAGTGAATCATTCAGTCTTTAAGGATTTTGTCTTTTCACAAATGATATTCATGCTGCATGACATTTTTTCACAACCTCCAGCTGTGAAGATGACAGATTTCTGAATAGAGAACTTACTGAAGCTACTGTTTACAGAGCTAAGATCCTCTTTAGAACTAAATCAAGTGTTTTTAAATAGCCTTTCTTGGCATGAAAACAAACACAACTGCTGTGCAGATTATTTGAAAGAATTCTTCATGGTTGTCTTTTTTACAATTTTGTGGCTGCTTTTACAATATTCCCTTTTTAATATCATATCATTATTTGTAAATTGAATCGTAACTAACTATTGTTAGGTTTTATATTTTATTTTAACAGTTGAACAGACGTTTTAAGAAATTTTTGACTACTAAACCATGACATTGTTTTTCTCTGCTGTTTAAATATCCCCTAACAGAAGCTCATACATTGTTGCCTCTATTCAAAATGTTATAGTCGTAGAACATTCATTTGGTTCAGAGATTTGTTTGTGTTCAAATCTGGTACAATCATAGGTAATGCAGACAAACTCACTTATATTAAAAAAACACTTGGTGATTCTGGAGCAAGGTTTATTTTGTCATCACACACAATAAGCAAGATATTAAGATGGGTTAAGAAAAATATAAAAAATGTTAAGTGTTAGAGAATTGAAGCAAAAGGTGTCTTCTGCTTACAGATATTAGGTGATATCTACATGTCAACTGGTTGTTTGGAAACGATGAGCTCTACCTTCACAGATGAAATTTGTAGACTTTGATTAACATTGTGACCTTAACTAAGACAAAGATTGAGCCTTTCTCTTTGAAAAGTACTGGAACACTTACAGTATGAAAGAGTGTGGCATCAAACAATTAATAAAATGAATATTTAAAATGAAAATCTAATGGTCAAGAACAGTGGAACTAGCACTGTTGCTAGATTTGATACTTTTAGATCACTGTATACCTTTATAATTTGATCAACTTAACTTAAAAAAAATGCTATGCATTAAAGACTTACAACCTTTTTACAAATCACATACAAAAAGTTGTTTAAAGGTGCTTTTTTAACAGTTTGTAGTGCATTCGAAATAAGTTCTTGATTATTTTTTATTATTTAGATATTTATTTCAGAAAAAAGATTATTTAACCCAAATATCTCAGATCTGTTTGTGTTTTAACTTTTATATTATGAATTAATTCACCTTCAAGCAATTACCCCCAATTCAAGCTAAAATTGCGTCATATACATGATTTACATGAAGTGGTTGTATACTTCATTAAAACCTCATCAAAATGTTGCTCTCATTCTATTTTACTGGCTTGTTATCACACCATAGTTGGCTGTGTGTAGTGTTGCATTCACCTCTAGCATATTTAACTCATGATGATCCCAACTGCAGCTCAGCGAAGGGTTTAGCAATGTATCTCACAAACAGAGAAGCTCTGGCTGGCTGCCTGTTTGGATGAGTCACTTACTACCTGGAGGAAGGATGCTATGCTAATGTGCTTACAGCCTACAACATCATAAATCCATAATTAGCAGTGAGGATGGCATTTCATGCTTAATTTAAGCACTGAGTGGTTTGAAAGGTAAATTGTATAGTAAGTTACATTGTGACTCCCTGGCTCAGTGGATGATTGACTGGTTGGGCAATCTCAAGCTGTTTCATGAGGGAAACTCACAAATACCTCGGGCTAAACCCACCACCAGCTGTGCAAACTCACCCAGCAAGCAGCAGCTTCTGAAAAATAAATTGAACCACTGTTGTTCTGTAATGTAGTACACCTTTATCTATCATTTGATCTATAAACTTGATCGTTGAGCAAACAAACAACTCCGTCTTACACTTGTAGATATGTGCATAATGAAAGTTGTTAATACGTGCTGAGATGTTTTCATACTTCCCATTTCCACAGATCTATAAAATGACCATACTCCAAGGAGAGGTTGATGAATTATTTATGAATTCATCCAGGATTTGATCAAATGAACTTGTTTTGTCTCAGAGGCCAAATTGCATGTGCTTTAAACTAGGGTACGGTTGCAGTTTGCCATACTTCAACCCATTTAGTGATTTTTCAATTACAATTCTATTCTAAAAGTGATTATGACTGATGTGTAACAAATATGTCTTCTCCCCTGTATCTGTCTTCCCCTCTTCTATCATTGCAGCAACAGGAACAGGATCCCACCAACCTGTACATTTCAAACCTCCCAGTGTCGATGGACGAACAGGAGCTTGAGAACATGCTGAAGCCTCTGGGTCACGTCATCTCTACAAGGATACTTCGGGATGCCAATGGCGTCAGCAGAGGAGTCGGTTTCGCAAGGTTGATAGAAATCATGAATCAGTTAAAAAGATTTCCTCTTATGTCTTAACCATTTAAACTACGTACGAAACATTAATCTTAAAAAAAACAATCTATGCATCATTTTATTCCTATGAACTTTAAATTTAGACGTTTGTCTCAGGAGAAGATGGCACACACTCTAAGTAATGGTTCCTTCAAACTCTAAGAAACTCCCTTCAGAGCCACAGAAGTCACTGCACAACTCCTGTCACCAGTTGGAAGTGTTATTTTTGATAGCTTACTTGAACTTAGGTATCTACAAACATCTGGTATGCACAGGAACAGATGTAAATGCATATGTTTGTATAGAGGTGTACCAGCATCATACTGTATGTGCTTAGACTTCTTTACTCAATACATTAGGTGGTTTTGTGTTTTTGTGTGTGCATTGCCAAAGCAATCATTCTCTTTTAGCTTTTTCACTTTTGGGGGGAATGATAATTAATAATATGTTGCCCCTTTTCCACATTTTTGGTGAAATTTGGTGCAACCAAGTACCTCTAGAATTCATTTTTAATGCTATTATTCCACAAAACAGTAAAGATCAAATAACACAAGACACAGAGCCGTGAAACAGTTTTGGAGAGGTGTTAACCAGGGTTGGAAACTATATGGCAATAGTATAGCTGCTATAGTAATGGTAAGCAATTCTTGGGGAAAAAAGCAAAAAAGGAAAAACACCTCTGTTAAAGAATCCTAGACTGGAGTGGATAGTCCTTTTTCTGCATGTCTACACCTTTGTAAGAATCAATGTATTTTCATCTGCTGAAAAGAAGCATTAAGGGTTCAGACCTAAATCGAACCGAGTATCTTTATCAAAACTTAAGAATGGTAGCAACTCTTGAGGAATAGACAGGAAACATTTACTCATTTGATGTGCAGAAGAAGCTGAGTAGATACAGCTGTGGTTGCATTGAGGTGGCTCTACAAAAGTATTGACCTTGTCCACTGAATACAGATAGAAGCCCACATTTCCATTCTTTTCCCCAAGAGAAATATTTATTCTTAACATAAAACTTCAACAATAAAATCCTGGCCTGTCACATCTCAGTAAAACAGACTAAACACTTCAAAAGGAGTGAATACTTTGCGAAGCAAATATGCTGTCCAGACTTTTCACCAGTCTTCTTATGTAGTGGTTTTTGCTCACTGCTGCTGTATTTCTAAAACTGAATCTGTCATATAATAGTTTTTTTTTTGTTTTTTTGTTTTACTTTTGGAAAGTTTCTTCTACAGCTTATTAATCCCCCAAAGTCATAAACCACTCCGTCCTTGTCCTCGACAGCAGCCACCAGTCTTTCATTCCTCCTTGTTTACCCAAAGGAGGCTGGTGACGGCCACACCATCGCCATCTTGCAGGGATTTTTCTTAATCACCTGCTCCGGCTAAAGTCCTCTCCTATTCCCTGCTCTATTACCGAAAGGTTAAAGCAGGATAGACAAGCACATGCAAATACACACAAACAGTCGCACAATATAAGCATATGCACAGATAGGCCCCACATGCAAGCTCTTGTACATGTATAAAAATGGACATTAAAAACTAGCTGCTTAGTCACACTCCCTCAAACAAGTTGGCAGCCCTCCTGCAGACCAGCAAACAGAGCACAGCAACAACTTGCCACAGGCCACCTGCTCAAGCAGCCCTGAGTGGAAGCAGGAGCAGACATGATGGAGCGGAAAAATGAAAGAAGTGATATATAAGAGGGAGCTGGGTGTGAAACAGTGGTCTCCGAGAAAGAAGCTATTGTAGAGGTCATTATAAGGAGACAAAATGTTATGAAACAGAGATGATTAAAAATGTTTATGTGGCATGATTTATAGGGCTTAGAAAGTAAAGGAAAGGGAAGAATAAAGTGGAGGAAATCTCAAAAGTCATGGATGGATGAAAAAAATCAAATAATCAAATATATCACTTAAATGTTCTTAAAAAAGGTGAGAAGGAACCTTGTCCACCAAAGACAAAACAGATCAATGTATTTCATAAATGTAGACCTCCCATTAGCTGTGTCAACAGATAGACATGCAGCTGCTGAGGGCCGGACTGTGAGGGGCATTAGAGAGAGTAAACTGAGCTAAGTGTTTGTGGGCTGATCCATTACTGTTATCAGAGCCCATTACTCGAGCCCCAGCACTAATCATTGCAGACAGCAGCACCTGATGCCATTAACCAGCAGCATACTCAGAAAAGCCAAACCTGCCTCCCCATCTACCTGCCTGACTCTGCGACTGACTGACCAACAGACAGTCTGGCTCACTGGTTTGTTCCTTAGTGACTTATTTCTGGTCTGCCTGCCTCATTTGCTCCTTGTATCTTGGGCTGGTTTGTACTTGCTGTAGTGCTGGAGACGATAACAAGAGCTGGTGCTAAGAGAAAAAAAAATCAAGGATTAAATGACAGGAATAAAGCCATCAGAATTGTCGCCAAATAACCTCAGTGCCCCTTATATTTTTGAAAAGCAATCTTTATTATTCATAATGTATACACACATAATACACAACCCACACTAATGAAGGTTGATTTTGAAGAAAAAAATCACAGAACACAATCATGGACAAACCATTTCTTCTTTTAAAAATATAGATAGAATTAGTAAAGTTAGAAACATTTGTAGAAAAATATATATCTCTACACTTAATGAAGATGACATATAAATGTCTTACTGATAGTATGTGTGTTTATTTGCAATGGTGTGTATATTGTGATAGGTGTCAAACAACAAGACATCAAATGTATCTCTATTATAGCTACTGATACCCTCACTGTCACGCTTTAAACTTTTTGAACATGGTACGGTGGGGAGAGGATATGGAAAGCCAATGATATGCAGGGTAATTGAATGAGGGTTGGTTTGCATGCCAAATCCAGCTTGATTTACCATTTTAAAAAGCATGAAGACAAACTATGCAACATTAAAAATATATCAAGTCGAATAAAGCATGTCGGATGGATTTAGGTGGGTGTCTCATATACTTCGCTATCACTAAATTTATTTTGGTAACTGTGTTTTGTTTTTTGCTTTAGCATTGTTACCTGTCAGAAAAATATTTCATTCTTTAAGCAAATATGCTTTGCTTTTGAAATAATAAGAGCTTAATAATTTTTTTTTTTCTCTGAAACTCTTTGTTTCCCCGTCCGATTACAGCTTCACCTGTGTGGTTACTGAATGAATATTCTCCAAAAACTGCTGCTGGTGAAGTTAAAAGAAAGAGAATCCTGTGCTGCTTTAGGCTATGAAAAATGGGAATTCAACAGTATGTCCTGCCAGTGGAGGCAGCCAGAGTAAGGTCCATCTTACTTGAACAGAAGCAGGTGAAAGAGATAGGGATGAAGTAGATCAGTTTAAGAATTGAAGCAAAGAGTCAATGCAGCAATCACCTGATAGTATTTTTGTGCCAACTGTTTGTTCGATAGGAATGACAGGCGGATGTTTGTACTGTCCTATTCTCACAAATGAATTTTCCAGAGTTTGCTGAATGCTACTGGGACTTTAACTGGAAATAAGACAACAGCCACTTCAAGTACCTCTGGTGTGAAACAACGGACACCTTATCCTCATTGCAAAATCGGGGGACCAATTTCTCTCTTTATTGCATTTAGAACCTTGTAGACTTCAATTCTTGTTAAGTTAAACTAAAAGATTTTTGGTTAATCAGTCAGTCTCAGTACAGCCGCTTCTCCTTCACATCGAGAGGAGTCAGCTGAGGTGGCTCTGACATTTTTTTCGGATGTCCCCTGGACGCCTCCTTCGGTCGTCCCACTGGGAGGAGGCCCAGGGGACGACCCAGGACACGTTGGAGGGACTATGTCTCTCGGCTGGTCTGGGAGCACCTTGGGCTTACCTCAGCAGAGCTGGAGGAGGTGTCTGCGGGAAAGGGAAGTCTGGAAGTCTCTGTTGAGACTGCTGCCCCCGTGACCCATGTCCCAGATAAAGCGGAAGACAACAAGTACGAGTACAGTCAGTCTCATAACCAAACTTTGAAAGTTACCTCAACTCTACAGATTACCTTAGTCAAATCATAGTCCTTTTCCACAGTTCAGTAAATTCACTGTACTTTACTAAGTTGTTTACTGAGCTAATTGCTTAATTCTGGGTTTTAGTGATGTGCTCAAGGGCAGTAGCCATAATTATTGATCAGCTAGCCCTGGCAGTATCAATCATGGAAAAGTGGGGAAAAAACAGAAAGATGTGAATGAGGGTGGTCTCACGGTTAATAAGAAATCATGCCAGAAGTGTGAAAGATGATTTAACTTGAAAGATAATAGTGAGGAGAGAAAAGAGAGACAGGTGTTGATGTTAAATGATTATAATATAGAAAGAAATATAAGTGAAAGACAGGAATGAAGAGATATGCTGAAAAAAGGGGTATGGATAGGAAGAGAGCGTGCAAAAGAGAGGGGTATAATGGCGAAAGATGGAGGAAATAACCAAGGTTGAAAGACAGGGAGGAATGAGAGAGAGACGTCAAAAAGAAAGGGTGTAGATGGGCTTGGAGTAAGATGGATGGGATGGGGAGAGCGATAAAGAAGCTATGGTTTAAAAAAAAAAGAAGAGGAATGAGGGTTGCAATAGGGGAGGGATGAGAGACAAAGGACAGAGAAGTGAGAGGCTGACAGGATGATATGAGGTGTGGGTGAAAAAAGCATGAAAATGTGGAATACAATGAATTCTGCTCATTCCGGGAGCATATTATAATAAAGGCACCGCAGTTGCTGAGGCCTGCGCTGAAAAACAATCTCATTTTGATATCAGGCTTTTCTGTCTAAGGAAATCTGAAATGTTTGTACTGCATAGGTGTGCAAATTCATGCATATAAATGTTTGTTTTTAGTACGTTGGTGTGACCTAACATAAGGCAACCCTTTGATAGTAATTCCTTATATATACGAAACAAATCATCCTTTTAGACTAGTAACTTTTTCTGTAGAAAATGTCCTTCAAATTGAAACAGACATTTAAATTAAGGTGTACAGGTATTGAGATTAATTTATCACAGTTTTCTTCAAAATTATTATTAAGTTTACTTAATGTTTATGAATTGAACAGAGATGGGGAACGTTTTGATTGCAGGCAACGAGGTTAAGTTCAGAATAATGGAAAGAGCCCATCCCAGAATTTGTCAGTTTGGATGATCTGTAGGCCTCAATAATGTCCAACCCTAGGATTTACATAAAGTATTTGCTGAGCAGCGTTTTTAGCTTTCACACCCATTTATTTCTCAAACACTACCCAACCAAGTAAAGGTCAAAGAGGTCATGTTGCCTCTGCTGTCGATTGTTTGACATTGTTATGTTGTAGAAGGTCTTTAATGTGCCAAACACAATGGGGGTATCTCTAGAGATTATTTGCAAGAGAATCCTCATTTTTAAACAATATTGTGCATTTTCCACCCTAAGTATCCAACCAGCAAAAACTACCTTGGCTCTATGACAATGAATTTCTAGGTTATCATATCATGGTACCTATCTTTTTATGAATCAAATAACAAAAAAGTCCTCTGGAAGTCCCTGGACTGTGCAAAGCTAATAACTAATAAAGCCTTTGACTTATTCTAGAAATCACATTGGAGGACATTGGAGGAAGGAAAGCAGTTTGGGGTTTGCCAGAATGTGGAAACTGATTTATTTTTTATGTTGACATAGCTTCAGTCACATTTAAAAGTATGGAGCAGGCAGGGACATATCTCCAAAGAGTTTAGATTTAAAAATAGTTGATAAATTTTATAGCTTAAATGTTGTTCAGGTACATACAGTTCTGTACATTTGTTTTGTGCTACTTGTCAATGAAAAAATGAAGTGTGCCATGGAAATACACTGAAAATAAAGGTCAGACAAGGAAAGAATCGATCTGACTTTACTGCAATGATTAATATGCCAGATCAAATGGATAACAGATTTGGCAGTATTGAGACAATGATATTCCCATACTAATTGGTTCAGGAAACGTCTACATTTTGGGCACAAAAGCAAATTAGAGCCAATAAGTAGAATGAACTTCTCCTGGGGCAGTTTGGCCCCTGGCTTTTTAAAAACCAGGATTAAAGTCAATATCAAAGTTAAGCCAATTTTTTGATTAGTTTGGGGATAAATTGCATAGACAAACCTTTGTGGGGACTCCTTTTGTTGTATTGAAAGGCCAGTTGTGATTGTATATACCTAGTGTATCCTATAGGGAAAAAAAGGACGCTCCTAAAAATCAAAGCTATTGATTTTCCAGCTGTTCTGAATTTTAACTTTCACCTATGGCCATGACCTTTGTCTATGGATCTTTTGCGTCCCCCTTTCTTGGAGGATGTATATGTGGGTTGGTGGATGGATGGATGGCTGGATGGATGAATGGATGGATGGATGGATGGATGGATGGATGGATGGATGGATGGATGGATGGATGGATGGATGGATGGATGGATGATAAATTTGGCCCTATGAAAAGAAAATGCAAAAAAAAAACACAGTTATTAAAAAAATTACTTACGTCAAAAAGAAATGTGTTGGTCATTAAAAATCTGTTGCTTTATTAGCTATTGAGTATTGCATTATGCTTTCCCAAGCCTTGTAAAAAAAACGTGCTTACAAAATGCATTATAAAATGCTTTAAAAGGGTTAAAACAGAAAATCTACCATACAGCACAGAACATAACAGGTGTCTGTGATTATTCATTTCCCAACCATTTGTGCTTATACTGTATGTTTGATGAACAAATACAAATT
Organism: Jordanella pulchra; assembly: GCA_034780135.1. Classification (NCBI taxonomy): domain Eukaryota; kingdom Metazoa; phylum Chordata; class Actinopteri; order Cyprinodontiformes; family Cyprinodontidae; genus Jordanella; species Jordanella pulchra. The sequence continues at coordinate 29,186 of JAUZNJ010030150.1, forward strand.
TTATGTAGCATCTGTCAAGCAAAAGAGTCTGTGGGCATGTCATGTCTTACTATATGTAGCGTCGTATCTCTTCTCTCAGTTCTACACTATACAGCTGCTGAATTCACAATATTTTAAAACTTTATCTACACGACATTCTACATTTTCTTTAACACCTTTGAAAACTTTCAAATAGCACTTTTGGTCCTTCTGTGCCTTGAATTTTTGATTATGCACACAGGCTGCATAACAACCTTTTCCATTAAAGCCCTGAATTTCATTATCACCTTCTTATGCATGCAGACAATGATCTTCCACAGTAAGCAGACAGACAGGTGGACAGACTCTTTATAGTCTCACTGGACCTTTTTGAAAGAACAGATTGATGGTACCTTGCCAAAGGGAACACGGTCCTTAGATAGAGGTCTTTGCAGAACAAAAATTGGTCTTTTTAAAAAGAAAAATTGTATGTTTTCCTAGTGAATTTTAGGTTAGACTAAATTCAGTCAAGCTGTGCAGACAGATTTCTAGGCAATAAATCCATTTACCCATATAAACACACATATACATGCATGCATTTATGGATACATACATTCAGATCTAACACCTGATATATAAATACATATGTTAAATTAATAAAACACTTCCCCATATTTATAGTTTTGTTCTTTTGGTTCTAATTAATATAGTAAGTTAAACATTTTTAATGGGTTCTGGCAATTTTCTATTTAAAACTATGTTTCTATTTTATAAACATCTTTTTTATAAATATTATTATGTTATTTTTTTATCGCTATTATCGTTACATTATATAGAGATGTTATATATGCTTTAAGATGGTGATAAATAGTTAAAATATTTTCTAATTTTCTCCCTAGAATTAAAGATGTACTAAATATGTATACAGTGAAGCTAATTTAATGTCCTTCTCTTTAAGGATGGAGTCAACAGAAAAATGTGAGGTTGTGATACAGCATTTCAATGGAAAATACCTGAAAACCCCACCAGGCATTCCAGGTAGGTTTCTCTGCTTTAATTCTGAAAAGTGTTTAGCTTTTTTTATTTCATTTACTGAAAATAAAAAATGTCACCCTTTGAAAAAAGGAATTTTACATTTAGTTCAAGAGCAGTAATTTAATATTCTTATCTCACAAAAAGCAGGGGGTTCACTGTCGTCTCTGACACCTACGCTGAATTTTTTTTTCAAGTTTAGCCCTATTAGGAAACCATTTTCTAAATGCCTGGTGATTCTGTAGGAATCTTTGTCATGCCTTTTTCAGTTTTTGTGTCACCATCTCTTTCTCTCTCTGGTGGTGCACTTGCTGCAAGCTGGAACCTCTTGGTCAGGAGAAAACCCTCTTAATATTCACACTCATGCCTCTGCGCTGTTCTTTGCAATCTACTTAAGAGCTTGCACTCTCGCCTCTTTTTGCTCCTTCTTTCTGTTGCAGTGTCCTCTCCCCTTCTGGGTTTTTGGAGTCACCCTGTAGAGAGCAGTCAAGGAGAAGTGAAGCAGAAGTTGTAGAGACGAGACTAGGTGTTTTTGCAAATAATCCAAATAAGAACTGTAAAAACAATACAAATCATGAGTCCTGGAAACATTTTACAAAGCAGCAGACTTAAAAAACTAAACTGGGATAAGACTAAAGACGTTGACGTGCCGAGTCAGAAAGCTTAATAATATGAAAAGTGCAGTTTAGGCACTTTTTAGGCCAGTTGGTTCAGTATTTAAGTTTCATAGAGACATGTGCTGGTCATATAGGGCGATAACCAGCGATATAATTCACAACTGTGGCGGTTTTTATTGCTACCACTCGTCCCATCAACCAATGGCACAGGAACACACCCATGAATTGCTCTCCACTATTCAGCGATATCGCAGAAAAGTGGATTTAGAATGTCCACACATGCACAGCCAGTGCATAGCCAGGAGCCATTAAAGGCGAGGTGAGCAGCTATATTGAAGTTTAGCTGTATTAGGAAACCTTTAGAGCTGTAATATCAAGCTGACCTTTGCCTTTAAGGGTCTATCTCCCTGCTGCTCAGCCTTTATTATTGTTAATGGATTGCTCTGGCTTGTGCCAAGCTTGGAGATTTACCGCTTTCATCCACTATATCCTTCTGTGAATTAGGAATGGTTACCTTTACAAGGTTTGCTTTGCAACCACCGTAACCTCTGAGGGGTACTAGCAAATCTAGAGTTCCCCCCAAATCCTCAAAGAAATAGCTGTGGAGGAAAAACACATTACCTTTTTTCTCTTGTAGTCAGATGTGTGTGTGAGGGCAGTACAAATAGAAAGAAAATTAGTTCCCAAAGTTAGATGAATTTAGCAGTGCTTACACTGGTTTTTCTGTTATCATACAGTCATACAAACCACTCTTGTCATAAGTGTATGCAAAACAGATAGTGTTCATATCTGTCCAAATATCTATTAAAGTATTAAATATTTCTAGTTTATTTTGCTAAATTACAGCTCTTCCAACATGACTTCTATAACTTTCCCACATTTTGTCAAATAAAATCACCAACTTTAATGTCATTTTTTTGGGGTTTATGTAAAAGGATATCTTCCCTCAACATGATACCGGCACATTGTTCTGCTGTCGAGATGGTGTTTTTAAGATATCACTTTTACAAGCAAACTGACTGAGACCAAAACCATGAGGAACATAAGGTGATTTAAGTTTAACCACACTATTCCTAAACTGGAAATACACACACAGTTTCAATCCTTGCTTAAATTAAAAGCCAAATCTGCCTGGATTTGCATATTATGTCCAACAACACAGGCTTTATCCATGTGAGCTACAAGCAACTTGACTCTAATTTAGCACCATACACTTACTTACAACTGGGAACCTTTTGCAATATTGCAAAAAAAGTATTGCAGTTTACTTTTTTACTGTTACACTGAAATTATTTGCATAATCTACAGAAATTGTTTACTTTTGAAACATGGATGCTGGATGTGCAGTTTACCTTGCTATGGTCTGGAGTGGTGTGAGACTTAAGTGTTGAGTAGTGCACTGCTGCACAGGACTTTCCTCTTTTACCACAATCAGTCATGGAGAATCAGTGGTTGTTTATATATTAAACTGCGAGAGAAAACAGCAAAATTTTGCCTAAACGTGGACATGCAAATTACATTTTCACATTTTTGTTTGTTATTTGTCCAGATTAAGGATTGCATATTTGCATTTGAACTCTAAAGCAGTTACGTCTACTTGTTGTATACCAACAGAGTCTTTGCCAATGTTTATGTGTGTGTGGATGTGTGTTTGTCATGTTGGTGGGATTTCCCCTGAGCCCCTTGCTATGCAGGCCAGCTTTTTCATCCATCGTGCTCTGACAGCTCAGCAGCACCCCTTGGGGTGCTCTCACCACACACAAAACAGCAGGATTGCGGTATGTGCACTTGTGCACCATCCATAAACACAGTGAGCCTTGATGCAGCACTACTACAAAAATCAGGTTATCATCAGGCTATTGCTAATGAGAAACATTTTCTCTCACCATTTAGAATTTAAACATAGCCCAGAGGCTTGCTTAAGGTGTATGTGATATCACCTGTACTGTAACTGACATTAATACATGCATTTTAGAGCATTTCCCTTTTCATCTTAAGTGAAACAATTTCTTAAAAATATCACTTTAATATGAAAAGGTTTGAGGGAAATTAATACTCTAATTGTGCGATGGATAAAATACAAAATAGCACACATTAAAGAAGAATATTGTGTTTTAATATTTATATATATTTTTGTTTATCTTTAAAGTGTGGAATGCATATTAACCCCATTTACTCTGATATCTCTCAACTTAGAATGCCAGGCAATGCCTGCAAAAACCTAGTGGGCAATATAATGGTGTGTTCTAACAATCAGAATGCATATAGCCATGAAAAAGCATCTATATCTTTGTGTATTATTTCGGAGTTATTGCTTTCCTCAGATCAGGTTTGTTTAGTGGAAGCAAAGGGATATTGAGCAGTAACCTGCCTGTCCAAAGACCTGTACGTCGAGTCCCAGGTAATGTGTAAAATTTAACAGACAATGGCAAAGCAAAAGAAAAGGAAGTTGCCGTATTGACAAGAAGTTAACTCTGAGTTACAGATAAAAAAATCCGCAGAGGGAGCAGGAGCATTAAGAGCAGAGTATTGCCATGATGCAAGCAGATGGTAGCTAATAACAGCACGGAAACAGCCATACATTTCATATTAAAATTTTATTGCACAACATCTAACTTCCTTGTGATTACATGAGATACTGAGCTGAATTAAAGTGTAGAGACGCAATAACAGATGGCAGCTAATGATACTTAAAAGCCTCCCTCCTCTCAGTGTTAAGTTTTTAATGAAATTATATGCATTTGTCTGAGCAGATATTTTCTGAAATGGCGAGCAGTGCCTTTATTTGCCTTAATTTAGAATTTTGTTTGAAGTGGTCTTCAATTAGATGCAGGCCTTTAGTTCTAATTTTCTCTATTTGGAAAGTATAATTGGTAATACAGAAGTCTCATTTTGATCCACTCCAGTTTGCCCTCTAAAGCTGCGCATTTTAAACTCCATCCCACAGGAAAAGTCAATGAAAAAAAAAAGACATTTCTTTTCAGAGATTTTATTGTAAAACATATGCTCGCACACATTTAAACTATACATGTATTAATTTGGAATGATTCAATTAAGACCAACACAGAGTAGTGCACAATAATGAGGTGAAATAAAATGGAAATATGGGGTATCATATTCAATAGGGATCTGAAACATGTTGTGTGTATTTGTATAGTAGTCAGCCCCCTGATTAAATATATTGCACATTGTTTTGCAATCATGGGTTCTCTTCTAAGATTGCTTTGTTTACAGTTTATTCCATCTTCCTTAAAGCCATTACTAGGTTTATTCTTCTATATTGTTTATAAGTAAATGCAAGAGTAAAAGTTAACTTAAACTTTCAATCTATTGTCATCTTATTCATTAGGGCTTATATTTTCTAATGGTGCTATTTTAGATGTTCGGTGCTTGGGATGTTGTTTTATAACTTAACTCTGCTTCAAACTTTTCCACAACTTTATTTCTGTCCTGTCTAGTATTTGGGACTTTGTGCTCTCTAACAAGACTCTGAGGCCTTTATAGGACAGATTTCATAACATTGAGATTGAATTACACATGAGTGGGTTAGTGTAATCTTGTTATTTATTTATTTATTCATTGGCTCTTCTTAATAATAGTTGAAAACATATTAAGGTTGAAGGGAAAAGTAAACCTTTTTTAAATGCGTCTGTTTTCCTCTATCTAGAAAAAAATAGAAAACTTGTGAACCTATTTTTATCCATTTATATTAAATATTGTAAATATATTGGTAAATGACTATACCTATAGCAACTTTTTATGTCAGAGGAATGCAAAGCACTTTACATTCAGTCATTCACCAGTTCACACACTGATGGTGGCAGGCTGTATTGTAGCCACAGCTACTCTGGGACTGACAGAAGCGAGGCTGCTGTAAACAGTATTCCTCAAGGACACAATGACAGAGAAAACCAAAGCTGGAGTTTGAACCAATAACTTTCTATTTGCAGGGCAAAATCCTGCATCAAACAACACTGCCTTCCCATTTGTTACATTAAAAAAAGACAGTGTGTACATTTCAAAGGGTATCAATAATTTCGCAAAACACCATATATTATAGTGTAAAAAAAGAGAAAAAAAAATGTTGAAACTAAATCTGTATGATTCCCTCCTATTAAAATCAATATTTCAAGAGTAAATGTGACAATAAGACAGACATCTCTGTAAATTGTGGGCTAAGTGATGCATCCATTAAACATGTGGCAGCTTTTATATTCTTTAAGCACCATTGAAGAAAACATTCTAACAGCTTAAACAGAACCCCTGCCCTTATAAAACATTTTTTACTTCTGACAAAATGTGCACCATGACACTCCTTTAAAGATGCATCAAATCACATATCCAGGTCAGGTTTGTTTGCTGTTGCCTGGTTGATATGAGATGTGTGTAGCACTTGTCCAACAAGCCAGTCACAAAGGCTCGCACCAGCCACTGTGCTCTGCCCACGTCTGATTGTGATTCCGAGAGAGAGAGACATGATCGATAGCCCTGATGGAGCACTACAGCTGTTTAGATATTCTGTGCAATGCGGCAGCCGCTCTCCCTGTCGCTGCGTCCGGCCCTGAGCATGCATCCACCCGTGCACGAATAAAAACTCATGCATCAAACATGCCCAGATATTTGTGCACTATGCGTCATTTCTGCACATCACTTTTTACCTTAAACATAAATTCACATGTTTTAATGGAGAAGCAAAGATCTTCCTAAGAGGTGACCCACTTTGTCTTTTAGTCAGGGGAGGAAAAAAAAGACTTATCCTTGTTTTTAGTGAATGTAAATTTACTCAATACACAAAATAAATAGAATTTATGAAACATGTCCACAGCTATAAACTATACTGAAGTGAGCCCTACAGGGATGCATTATGATTTACATTGCAGCTCTGTGCAGAAGGAAACTCAAAGGAAGTGCAGATAAAAAGTGATTTAATCCAGTGGCTCCACAGAACCTTGCTGATTAAAGGCCTTGTCCTACAATGCATTAAAACAGCTTAGAGATGACACCCTAAGGTGAAAATAATTTGAACTGTGGATACATTACCCTTTGTTTGGTTATAGCAGGTGGGTTATCTCATGTAGATACCATGTTCTGTGTTTGTAGTGGGGGAGTGAAAATTGTTAACCTTTAGGAGACTGTTGATGCTGCCTCTTTTCATCATTGAGCTGCTTCTCATGTGATTTCATCTAATCCTTGTTTCTAGAAGGTATAGACGGTCTTGGAACAAGAAAAACAAATTCCCAGACTGCAATAACAACGTTAGCATTTGTCTTATTGTCTTAACTGTACAAACAAAGATTCGATCCAAACTAAATGTGCATCAACGCGGCTGTTTCTTGTCTTTCACTTCTGCTGCTGTTGCTCGCTCCAAAAACCTGCTGCCAATATGGCAAACGAGTTGTGAGCTGGCTTCTGCTGTGTCCAATGGATGCTGGATAAATAATAAAAAGTACATCAGGAAAGAACCACACTGGCCTCAAGAGATGGAACAGAGCGGAAACATGTGATATGTTCAAGCTTTCAAGCATTTTGTGTTTTCAGTACATTGCTTTAGATTAGCTCTTTTTAACTTGATCTGGTTTTACTATTTATTTCTTTATTGTCTCTTTCTGTTCTTTTTAAACTTTTTTCAATTACTAGAGTTATTTTAGACACACAAATCAAATGAAAGCCACATTCATTTACTTCAGTTGTTTTTTAAAAATACTGAATAAATTAAAGATTTACATTTTTCTGCGTTCCGGACAACACTATGGGACCCATTTATTATGACTTCTTAGAGAGTGGAGTCCAATAAACCAGTGCAGAGATTTTGTCACTAGAGGATGGGGGTTGGTTGTTGCTTTGGGGGCTGTTGTCAAGAGAAGAAAATGATTCCCTCCCTGCTGGCATCCTCACCAAGGCAACAGCACCAAGATAGCAGCGACAGCCCACAATATTAAACCGTCCCTTGCTGAAATAAGACTAGTCCCAAATCACTTGGTAAGTCCCAAAAAGCCCCTCTGAAACTGTCAGTCATACTCGAGTAATCTATGTTAATGTCTGCCTTCCCTCCCACAATCCCCTAGCTAATAACTGGCCTGTCGGTGGGCCCATTTCTCTTTCCCCTATGGCGTGTAGATTTAACGTGCAGCCAAGTAGGTTGATAATTTGGCTGTCAGTGTTTCTCAGACATGGTCGCCTATCCACATATTAAAAGTCCTGTGGTTTCCATGCATCTGTGTATAAAGTTTTTCTGATAATTATTTATAGGATTTGTCCTCTGTCCCCCCCAACAAAAAAATCCCTGTCAATTGCATAGTCTTTTGATATGTCTCCTGTCATTGAGTCTAAATTTTTTGTCTCAATTTTTAGTTGGCAGTGGCTGTAAGACATCTTTTTTTCAATCTACGTAAAGTACTGGTTAAAACTGCACATACCCTTAAATGAATATTTGGGCTTTTGACGTATGCATTTAAAATGTTCCCTTTTTCAAAGTAAAACAATCATTCAGAACATCTAAAATAATTTTAAAAGGTCCTGTTTTCTTCTTGCTTAAAGGTCGAGATATACTCTCATGTTTTGGTTGCTGCATCGGTCTGTACGCAACGTGCGCAATACCATAGAAGCGCTGTGCACATTTATCGTTAAAGTAGGTATGCTAGTAGTTTTTGTTTTATATTTTTAGTCCCTGAATAAGCAGTAACAGCACTGCCTTTAATAAAACTGCGCCACTTGAACCTTTTGACTGATTTGATGACAGTACAGAAAAATTTGTTTGTGGTTGACAACTGTATCTCCTCCCACTTGGAATGACGCTGCCGTGCTCAGTCAGCGCCATGTTACAAAAATTAAAACCTGTAAAAAGACTCTTGCTTTCATTGCGAAGCCACCTCTCTCTGTGGATGTCGTGCATTTCATGATGTCAATCTAATTTTGATGACTGGTGTATTTGGGACAATATTAGATTGGAACACCCACTTGGACCCATGTTTCAATCCTCTAACTCTTGGTTAGCCAACCCTAGTGTTTAAGGACTGGGTCTCCATGTTATAGATGTTTCCCTGCTTGATCATATCTAATTCATAAAAAGGAATGATTATGCCAGTATCCTTGAAGATGTGTATTGCAGTCTTTTTCCCTCTGACTCCTTTAAACATCATTAATGACAAGATGTTGGAAAATCTCCATCTTTCTGTTGTTCTGGTTTAGTTTTTCCATGTAAATAGAAGCTAATTTAGGCCAAGCTTGAAAGTGTTTATTGAGCACAAGCATCATTTCTTATCAGCCCGATCTCAGTGTTTGGCAGCGTTAAAAAAAAAAAAGATCAACCTGGTTCTAGTTTTTTTTAAAAAAAAAACAGCAGCAGTTCAACCAAATCAATCTGAGTCCAAAATCAAGCTAAGGTTCATACCACTAATGGATGTAAGGAAAGTGTAGACTGGTATTGTGAATAATAAAGCACAAAACAGATATCAAAGCATCATAATAAAATCTGTCATTTTAGCGCAAACCTTCCATCCACAGTCCCTGTTTTTTTTCCTGGCCACCATTAGAGACCAAGCACACAGGAAGTTATTATTGGCATCCTAAGTAATGCAGACAGCTTCCTGAAAAAAAAGATCAATTTCCAACGATGCAATTTCTCATTATAACCTTATCTTGCCTACAGACAATAATCTGGATTTGTTGTGCTTTGTTTGCTTTGTCACTGAGCTGTATCATTCACAAGCAAAAAAACCTTTGCAGCAAAAATAGGAGAATCTTTTGGGGGGGCTTCTCTGGGTGGTTTGTTCTTTGAAACAAAAATTATTCTCCTACAACGTTCCCCTTCTGCAGAAAATATTATAAGACCTTTGATTGTATTCAAAGTTTGTTTAGGTGGAGAAGAAGAGCTCAGAATCCTGGAGGGGTTCAGACAGGAGTGATTAACTTTGCTCTCCACTCAACCGCATGTAATATGAAGACAAGCAGACTGAAGGACAGTTGCCAAAAGAAAATGATATATAACAAAGGATAGAGGAATGCAGTAAGGATACAGCGGACAGTTTAGGAGCTAAAGAACTCTGACAGGATAAAAGTGAGGTAGATAAAAGAGAACAGATGGAAAGGGGCAAATAGAGGGAGAAGGATGCGAGTTGTGCAGAGGAGAAAGCCATGAAAGTTGGATCAACCTATGCCTTTGGAAGGTTAAACATGAGCGCAGTTTAGATTGCTGCGTCTAACAGATGAGATGAAAGGATGACATTGACTATACAACTGCTTCCTGAGCTTGACCTTTGTGACACAAGCCCAGCTGTTCACCATGTGATCCCCCTCTCCCTCATGTTTTCCCCTCATCCAACCTCACATGTGCACCTATCCTTGCATTTTTTTGTTGTCCTTGCTTTTATGTTATTCCTCTCCCTCAGCAATCCCTCTCTTGCTGTTATCTGCCCTGCCACCAGTGTTTCATCCCCCACTTTTTCTGGACACACTTTCCCCCAGCTCTCTACACATGAAATAAAGCTTCACGCAAATGTTCCTACACATGGATCCCTTATGCTCATTTGTGTTACTGGACATCTAAGGCTGCCTTTATTTATCACAGAAATTCTCTCTCATCTTTGTTTGACATGTGTTCTGCCTGTTCAATGATGTGTTTCTCTTTTATGCTTTGGATTATCCAACATTTATTATGGAGGGTTTTTTAGTTCTTTTACACATCAAAGCAGATCAGGAAGGATGTTGGAATATAACTGAGGCTTGTCAAAAATTATTCTGGATTGTAAAACGCTGCAGAATTTTCTCTTTCAGTCATTTGTCAAAAGCTTGGTGTTATTTATCCTCAATACAGAGTGAACTGTTGTGTGTAGCACTAGTTATGTTTCTTTTGGAATGGGAGGTATTTGTCTGTTCTATATTTATGTAAAAACAATCTTAAGCCAAAACTTTATTTGTATTATCTGCTCATAGTAGATATAAAGAACCTAAGTTTGTGCTATAAAGATCAACTAGTCTACATTTTAATCCCAGGAGAGTTTGAACCTTAAGGTATAATTTGCTGTTTGAGCTGGGTGCTTGTACAAAATGTTTTTGTTACATATAAAATCTGAATCAATCTAGACGCTTGTTTTATAGTAAGCTGCCTTATTTAATTATGTTTACTTGTGCCAGCAGTAGCAAAACAGTCCCATTGCGTGATACTGCCATCACTATGATACATTTTCAAATGTGTTCTTAGGATTGAAAGTCTGGTTTTGTCTCACCCCAAAAATGTTGTGTGATTTTAGCCAAGTAGCGGAAGCTTTGTCTTGTATTGCAATGAAACCAGACCTTATTCCAGTAGATCAGCAATGAGGCTAGCCTGGCCAACCAGACTAATTTCTGCTGTGTAGAGGACATATTAGTCTGTTAAAAAGAGGAAGTAGAGCCCAATTTCAAAGGCAAGACTACCTTAGTGGAAACAGTTTAGAACAATTCAGATTGAATATAATGTAAAAATATATTGTTTTAACATAGAAAAGCTCTTACAGCAGGT
>JAUZNJ010030152.1:0-14951 GCA_034780135.1 Jordanella pulchra
TAGTTGTGGTTGGAACAGATGTAGTTGTGGTTGGAACAGCTGTAGTTGTGGTTGGAACAGATGTAGTTGTGGTTGGAACAGCTGTAGTTGTGGTTGGAGCAGCTGTAGTTGTGGTTGGAACAGATGTAGTTGTGGTTTGAACAGCAGTAGTTGTGGTTTGAACAGCAGTAGTTGTGGTTGGAGCAACTGTGGTTGTGGTTGGAGCAACTGTAGTTGTGAGTAAACCTGTACAATTTGATTCAGTTTATCAATATTAGCCAGGATCTCAATACATGTAATGTAACTAATGTACTACAGAGGAAATTCAATCAAATCCTTCAGACCTATTGGTTCAAAGTTTTCTATCTAAGGAAACCCGAACATTACATCAAGACATGGACTTTGCATAATCCACCAACTCTGGATGAGCATATAGTGATAGTCGACAAATGCTTGCATTGTATCTTTTACATTGCAGCAATTCCTCATACTACGCATGCCTGTTAAAACTCCCCCTGAAGAAACCTTCAGCAGAATCTGGATCAGTGTAATTGGCCTTCTTCAAAATTCAGAAGACAGAGCAGCTGTTCTTGTGGTTGGAGGTGGTAAAAAATCTAACTCGAGAATTAAACCCATGCAAGGCTGTTCTTTGTTAACGTTTTATTTGCCTTTAAAACAACTCAGCCTTTAAACAATTAACTAAACACTCTGTAATTAGATGCGCAGATTATGATAGTTTAAGGACACCAGTCCCCTACTTCTCCATAACACTAGACCCCCTGTCTTCTGCACTAATGAGAAATCAAACAGGACTGAAGTCAAACACTAGCATTATGGTTTAACAACAACAATAACCCAATATATCATAAAAAGACAAAGAAAATGATTGTAGAATTTTGTAGAAACAGAATAAACTACACTTCATTAGTGGTGAGATGTTTTAATGTCAAACTTTAAATACAGGGGTTGTACAATGAAACTGAGACATCTGGTTTTAGACCACAACGACTGGTGTAGGGCCTCCTTTTGCGGCCAATACAGCATCAATTCGTCTTGGGAATGACATTTACAAGTCCTGCACAGTGGTCAGAGGGATTAAGAGCCGTTAAGAATGGTTAAGCCATACTTCTTGCAGAATAGTGGCCAGGTTACGACGTGATACTAGTGGAGGAAAATGTTTCCTGACTCGCTCCTCCAAAACACCCCAAGGTGGCTCAATAATATTTAGATCTACTGTGCAGGTCATGGGAGATGTTCAACTTCACTTTCATGTTCATCAAACCAATCTTTCACTAGATACACGGCAATGTTTGAACCTTTGGATGCACATGGTCCTCCAGAATGGTTCAGTAGTCCTTGGCAGTGACGCTCCCATCTAGCAGTACGGGGCCAAGGGAATGCCATGATATGGCAGCCCAAACCATCACTGATGCACCCCCATGCTTCACTCTGGACATGCAACAGTCTGAGAACAATATATGTTTCACATTGTCCACAGCCCAAGATTTGCTCTCCTTGCACCATTGAAACCGACGTTTGGCATTGGCACAAGTGACCAAAGGTTTGGCCATAGTAGCCCGGCCGTGTAAATTGACCCTGCGGAGCTCCCGACGGACAGTTTTGGTGGAAACAGGACAGTTGAGGTGCACATTTAATTTTGCCGTTATTTGGGCAGCCATGGTTTTGTGTTTTTTGGATACAATCCGAGTTAGCACCCGAACATCCCTTTCAGACAGCTTCCTCTTGTGTCCACAGTTAATCCTGTTGGATGTGGTTTGTCCTTCTTGGTGGTATTCTGACATTACCCTGGATACCGTGGCTCTTGATACATCACAAAGACCTGCTGACTTGGTCACAGATGCGCCAGCTAGACGTGCATCAGCAATTTGTCCTCTTTTTAACTCTGGTATATCACCCATAATGTTGTGTGCATTGCAAAATTTTGAGCTCTTACCCTGCTGATTGGACCTTCACACTCTGCTCTTATTGGTTCAATGTGCAATTAATCAAGATTAGCCACGAGGCTGGTCCAATTCAGCCATGAAACCTATCACACTAAAATGAGGGGTGTTTCAGTTTCATTGTCCAACCTCTGTGTCTGGGAGTAATGATTTCAGAGGACCTTAACATCAGTGCATTAACATCTCATCAGCTGTGTGGAAAGCACAGAAAAGCTGGAACTACCTAGGGAAGAGGGGGAGCACCCAAATCCTAAAGCAACTGATGGTAAATGCAGCAGACGATTTCACCTCAACACCAATGAGCAGCTTTTTGACTGATGGGCTTTAACTCTGGTTTTACAAATACAAATAAATACAAATACACTAAAAGAGATTAGCAGAAACTCTAACATCTAGTAAAAACAGCAGATAAGATAACTTGACCTATTTTTGCAGAGATCCACACCATCTACACCACCCACTGTCTGAGAAGATTCCACAACATGCATGATCAATGACACGCAGTGCACCACCTATTCACCTGAAGCAATACATACAGCCAATATTTATTAATATTACAATTTAGTTTTGATTAATTGATCCATCCAGAGTTAGTTTGTCATATGTGAATACATGTTATTATTATATTTCAAAAACATGGGAAACTTTACCTGCAAAAATGCCTAGAGTTAAACAGATGTGTCCGAACTCCATTCTGACAACAGTGGAGTCTAAAAAAAAAACATTAATTAAACATTCTAAACTTGCTTTAATATTACCTAAAGTCACAAGTCTAATACTTTAACATTTCTATAAGCATGCATTGTGCAAAAGTAACAGCAACTATTTTGTTTGAACAGTTAGCATATTACTTGTTACATTTTACATACACTTTGTGGCCCAATAACTTATGCCAGTACTTGTACTTTTGCCTAATTAGCTAATAACCAATGTGCTTTTTTTGATATACATCTAAACTGTCTGTAAGTTACTGGTGTTTTTTTTTTTTTTACTTTTTGGGTCTGCAAAGTTAGCTGACTCTGGAATACATTGTACCAAAACATTTTCCTTTTACTAAAGGCCATACTATTGAAGGTCTTTTACAACCTGCAATAAACACTTTAGTTTTTGTCTTGAAGTCATAAAGGCAAACTTCATGCAAAGTATGAGAGAAACTTTCATGCTTCAACATTTTTTGTGATCCTATGCTGGATGGAAAAAATCAATAATTTAATCATTTTAATCATTCTTTTATGAAATGTTGAATAGCATCTTTGAATTTACCAGTCCAACCAAGGAAGGAAAAACGTAGTTTTCATACTCACTTATAAACTGAAAATCATTTTTTGAGTAATTTACTTACTAGTTTTCTTTAGGCTCCACAGGAATTTCGGCCCAATTAATGAAGGTGTTATTATATTAGGCATATGGAAATGTTCTTGGTGAAATGTTCCTGGGTTAAAGTCATGCACGCTGTCCAGTCAGCCAAAGGGATATCCCCTTGGCTAAGTAGCTAAGGTGCATGATCAATCAGAGGTATAGTGACAGGATCCCCACACTGTGGGGTCCTGTCACTATGCCCACTATGCTCCCACACGTCCCCGTGCTCCACACAGGTTGCCACAACCATTTTCGAATCCATGGACAGTTTACCGGCATAGTACATGGATTCTGCCAGCAACGCTAAATGTGGCAAAGGACACAACAGAAGGATTCGATTCCCCAGACTCAGAGGTGAAAGTCATGCCAAGTGACTGGCCAAGGCACATCATCAGTCGGAGGCATATTGACAGGACCGCACACTGTCACATTACTCTTTAAGTTTATTTTTTAATCTACTCCAGATCTTTCTAAATATTGGTTTATAAGACATTTGTTTCAGGTTATGTAGGGTAGGTGAGATTATGAATTTGATTTCATTCTTTAGTTCTTACATCATTTTGTTCTTTTGGCAATTTGGAGTTTGCCATGCATGTTTTATTTGTCTACTATTTGTTCTTTTACATGTGTATAGTGTATTTCTACTTGTGTATTTCTGTGTGCTTTTAGTTCTGTTGTTACTTTCTCTGTCATTCTTTCTCATTTTTTTAGAAGGTTCTATAAGGGTTGTTTTCCCTGCTTGCCCTTTCTAAGAAACTTCTCTTTCCGACAGACTCTTCAATTGGTTAATAAAGTCCTTTCACCTGTTGTCCCTGTTAAACCCTTTGGTCTGCACTTGTTCCCCACTCTTCTTAAGTCTTAAGTTTGCCCTAGGCTTGATCTGAATACCTCATATCGGTAAGGACACAAGGACATGCTGGAGGGACTATGTGTCTCGGCTGGCCTGGGAGCGCCTTGGGCTTCCCCCAGCAGAGCTGGAGGAGGTGTCTGCGGAGAGAGAAGTCGGGGAGTCTCGGCTGAGACTGCTGCCCCCACGACCCGGTCCCGTGGAAGTCGACGAGTACGAGTACATGTTTTTATATTAAAAAACATTGTATGGGCTTCACATACAAAATGAAATGATTTTAAATGATTAAAAGATCATTTAACTTAACATACTCTTTCAAACTAGCGGTCTACAGATTTGTCGGAGAGTTAAACTTTATGATACCTTATGAAAGTTTTGAATTTCTAAAAATGTTTAGAATTTTATTCTTAAAAGGAAAATAATCTAATCAGTCCAATAACAGGCCATGATAACAGGCATTAAGTTTGGAAGACTTTTTTCAAACAAACACCTAAATAGTAAACATGGTACACCTAGATGATAAACACATCTTCAATTTTAAGGTTAATGCAATTTAGGGTTTTATAATAAAGGGTTGCTGCTTAAATTTTAGCACCATCCATAAATCCCACACTACATCAAGAGATCTGTAGAAAATGAAGTTCTTGCATTATCATTCTGTCATCTTTAGGAAGAGACACCAAAATGCCTAAAATGTTTCACAATCTGAAAAATAAATGAATAACAAGAAAAAATGTGACAAATACACATATCAGTACCAAACTGGCAAAAGTACTCACCGAAAATGGAATGTAAGCCTTCAAGATTTTAATTCACTGTTCTAGAAATATAACAAGTGTTCAAAAATGTTTTTATACATTAATCAATTTTTTTTTAGTAATCCTGCAAGACCTAATGCATAAAGAAATATTTAGAAAGAAATATTTTATCGACAGCTGCTCACTTTCGCTGCTCGGGTGCTTCTCCTCTGTCCTTTAAAACAATGGTCAAACTCATAGTGATATCAATACAATATCTTTCTAGTTTCTCACCCCAGAGCCATTATTCAAAAGAGTTTCTTGTAAGTCACATACAAATATTTGAATATTGAATCGCATTCAGTTCATACTTTTTTGAGTGGTTTGTGAGAGAAATTTTAACTTAATTGGATTCTTTCTACATGGATGTAACTTGGATATGTTAACATTTAAAAGTGCTTTGAGATGATGCTGATGTGAGTTGTTGTAAAAACATTAACCTAAAAGATATTCCCACCATGCCTCTTATTTCTAGGTTCAGAAATATTGATTAAATCAAGTATTTGCTGGAAGAGTAAAGATAACATTTTGGGTTATTTGATAATGCTCTTATGTCATGTATGCTTAAATAAACTATTACTGTAGTATTTACAGAATATAGGTTTGAAAATAGAATGACAACATTAACACAGGTGATGTTCTGTAAGTTTGTTTTTTAGTATATTAATACTTTTTTGTATTTAAAATCTAATTTTACTTGAATAATAAGAGAGACTTCAGATACTTGCCATGAGATCCACAGAACTTTTATTTGCAGCAAGTAGTTCAGGAAAGTACAGCATACACAGGTTAAAAAAATGACAGCATCATTGGCATAAACTTGAATCAGCATGACCATAACAACTTAATCATTATCTTTGAACACAGACTCTCCTTCCCAGTAGCAGATAGACTAACAATATTGCAAGGTTCAGCAAGTACACAGGGTCATTGAACTGTATGCTATATGATGATTAAATATAAAATATTTTAACAACAGCATTTTTCTAACTCTTTTGCTGCTTCAGAAATGAGAATTATTCAGCAAGACAGAACAGAGCAGTTAAAATCCAGGAAGAGTTATGAGCAGCCATAACAGGAAAATAGTTTGAACATAGCAGCAAAGTCGTTTTGCATTTTATTTTGCATTCTGTGTTATGTTTTGCATATTGTTTTGAATTGTCGAAATTATAAGGACTGCAGAAAAAAAACACTGAGTCCTATTTTGGATCTGCTATTTTGTTTATTAGAATTTCAAATTCTAATTGCATAATGCTTTTATAAAAAAATTTTGTAACACAAAGAATAAAAACGAAAGCAAATCAACAACAAAAAAAAAACAAATTAAAAAAGCCGGGGCCCGGCTGGGGTTCCTATTTGTAATAAACAAAGGCTTGCTAGTGCCTCTTCTTTTTGAATTCTACCATTTGAATTATTAAAATGTGTTTTCTGTACAAGGCAATCTATTAAGATACTTCCAAAAAGTTCAGTATCAAAAATGTTTAGGTAAATATTTCTTATATCCTCATTTTGAAAGAAATTACTACTAATGGAAGGAAGCCCCAAATATTACTGCTGGCTCAATAGCAGCCATGACAAAAGAATTGTGTAGAATATAGTGATCAGATTAATCATGTGGATTTCTCCACGTGAAACATTTGCACTTGTGGTAAGAGTAATTCCTGTTTTTGTAGAAGCTGTTGTGGGAACAGCTGATGTTGTTTGAGGAACAGTGGTTGTTGCAGTGCTAACTGTGGCTGTTGTTGAAGTAATAGTTGTAGCCATTAAAGTAACTGTGGTATGTAAAGGAGTTATGGTTATCGGGAAAACTTTGGTTGCTGTTTGCACTGTTGAGCCAGTTGGACGAGCACTGACTGTTCCAAGAGCAGTAGGGATTGTTATAGGGGGTGCAATTCCATTTGTTTGAGATGCTGCAGGAGGTATAGTAACAGCTGTATTTTCAGGAGGAGAGGTGGTTGTTGTAAGAGAAAATCTGGTTGTTCTTGGAGGAACTGTTGCAGATGTTGAGGTAGCTTTTGTATTTGTACGGGATGCTAATGTTGCAGATATCAAAGTACTTTTAGTTGCTGTAGGAAGATTTGTGGTTGTAATTGTAGAAAGAGTTGTAATTGTCTGAGGAACTGTAGCTGTAACGGTAGCTATGGCTGTTGTCTGCGGAACAGTTGTAGTTGTTGAAACAGTTGTTGGAGGAGCAGTTGTAGTTGGTGGTGAAATAGTTGCAGTGGTTGAAGAAAACCCTGTATTTGTTGGAGTGACAGCAATGGTTGATGGAGGAACATTACTAGTCATTGAAATGACAGTTGCTATAGGAACTGTAGTTGTTTGAGCAATAGGTGTAACTGTAGTATTTAAAAGAGGAATTGGGGTTGTTGTAGCATGAAGAGGTGTAGTTCTTGCACTAATAATAGTTGTTGAGGGAAAAATGGTAGTTGTAATTGTAGGAAGAATTGATATCACTGGAGCAACTCTAGTTGTCATGGAAGCAGTAGTGGTTGCTATTGGAGAAATAACTATAGTTGGAGCAATTGAGGTAATTGTTGTAGGACCAACTATGGTTGCTGGGGTAAGTGTGGTTCTTGTTGTTGTAGAAGCGGTTGTGGGAACAGCTGATGTTGTTTGAGGAACAGTGGTTGTTGCAGTGCTAACTGTGGCTGTTGTTGAAGTAATAGTTGTAGCCATTGAAGTAACTGTGGTATGTAAAGGAGTTATGGTTATCGTGAAAACTTTGGTTGCTGTTTGCACTGTTGAGCCAGTTGGATGAGCACTGACTGTTCCAAGAGCAGTAGGGATTGTTATAGGGGGTGCAATTCCATTTGTTTGAGCTGCTGTAGGAAGATTTGTGGCTGTAATTGTAGAAAGAGTTGTAATTGTCTGAGGAACTGTAGCTGCAACGGTAGCTGTGGTTGTTGTCTGCGGAACAGTTGTAGTTGTTGAAACAGTTGTTGGAGGAACAGTTGTAGTTGGTGGTGAAATAGTTGCAGTGGTTGAAGAAAACCCTGTATTTGTTGGAGTGACAGCAATGGTTGATGGAGGAACATTACTAGTCATTGAAATGACAGTTGCTATAGGAACTGTAGTTGTTTGAGCAATAGGTGTAACTGTAGTATTTAAAAGAGGAATTGGGGTTGTTGTAGCATGAAGAGGTGTAGTTCTTGCACTAATAATAGTTGTTGAGGGAAAAATGGTAGTTGTAATTGTAGGAAGAATTGATATCACTGGAGCAACTCTAGTTGTCATGGAAGCAGTAGTGGTTGCTATTGGAGAAATAACTATAGTTGGAGCAATTGAGGTAATTGTTGTAGGACCAACTATGGTTGCTGGGGTAAATGTGGTTCTTGTTGGGGTAGAAGTAGTTGGATAAACTATGGTTGTAGTTGGTGCAAATGTTCTAGCTGTTGTTTTCAAAGTAACTTTGGCCTCTGTAGAAGCAGCCATGGTTGTTGAACCAACTATTGTACTTTTAGTCAGAGGAGCAACTGAAGTTGTTTTTTTGTTTGCGGCAGTTGTGATTATCGAAGTAACTGTGGTTGTACTAGGAGCAATGATGGTTGTTGTAAGAGGGGCAGTTGTAGTTGGAGGAAGAGCTGTAGTTTTTGGAGTAATTGTGTTTTTTATTGTGGGAGCTGAATTAGTTGTTGATGTTGCTATTTTTCTCATGGGTGTAAATGTTGTAGTTCCTAAAGAAATCATTGTAGTGTTTGAAGTAGCTTTGACCACTTTAGGAGCAGCCATTGCTGATGTATTGTTTGTGGGTGTTGTAGGAGGAGCATATCTGGGTGTTGGATTTATATTAGTTGTTGCAGGAAGAATGTTGCTTGTTGCTGTTGTTGGATGAGTACTTTTTGTTGTAAGAACAACTGTAGCTATCGGAGGAACAGACAAAGTTGTTTGACCCACAGGAAAAGATGTTAGAGCAAAGGTGGTAGGAAGAACGGTTCTAGTACCTGTGGCCATTGTTGGAGGTAAGGCTGTTGTTGTTGAAGCCAATGTTGTCTTTGTTAAATGAACAGATAGGGGTTTTGGATTAACATTGGTTGTTGTAGAAAGAGGTTTATTCGTTGAGGGATGATTGTGTGTGATTGTTGGAGTAACAATATCTGTTGATGAATGAACAGCTGTAGTTGTCTGACTAACACTTGCTGCTGAAGCAAAGATAGTTGGAAAACTAGTTCTAGTTGTTGGAGTACCCGTGGTTACTGTTAGACTAAAGGCTGTGGTCGTTGAAGCAACTGTGGTTAGAAAAATAGGTAACACTGTTGGCTTGACCTTGGTTGTCACGGGACCAATGGTAGTTGTTTTAGGAGAAATTATTGTAGTTCTTTGAGCAGTTGGGGTTCTTGTTGGAAGGACACCTATAGGTGTTCGAATAATTGTGGTTCTTATTGGAGAAGCAGTAGTTTGAGTAATAGTTGTTACCTTTGTATAGTTGTTAATCTCTGGAGTCACTGGGACAACTTTAGGACCAGCCATGGTTGATTTAATAGTAATTGTTGTAGGATTTACATTTTCGGTTGTAGAACCACTAATTTTAGTCATTGGAGTAACTGTGGTTTTTGATAAATTAGCACCGCTAGTTACTGAAATATTATTTGTAGTCATTAAAGCAAATGAGGTTGGAAGACCAGTTCTAGTTTTTGGAGTACCTGTGTTTGTTAGAGAAACAGGTAAGGGTGTTTGCTTGAACCTGGTTGTTGTAGGAGCAATGCTGGTTGATGTAGGATGAATTATTGTAGTTTTCAGAGCAATTTGGGTTCTTGTTGGAGACACAACTGTAGGTATTGAAGTAATCATGGTTCCTATTGGAGAAGTTGTAGTTGTTGGAGTTACATTTCTGGAGGGAGCAAATGTGGCAATTGCAATTTGTGGAGTTACTTTGACAACTGTGGGAGCAGCTATGGTTTTTTGAACAATTGTTGTTTTTGGTAGAGGAATAGTTGCGGGTCTAGGATTAACAGTGATTGTTGTATTTACATTTTCTGTTGTAGAATCATTAATTTGAGTCATTTGATCAACTGTAGTTTTTGATAAATGAGCGGTTGTAGTTGCTGTACTAACAGTTGTAGTCGTTGAAGCAAAGGTGGTTTGGACAACATTTCTAGATAATGGAGTACCTGTGGTTATTGTTGGAGTAAAGACTGTAGTTGTTGGAGCAAATGTGGTTGTTGTTAGGGAAACAGCTAAGGGTGTTTGCTTGAACTTGGTAGGAGCAATGGTGGTTGTTGTCGGAGAAATTATGGTAGTTCTTAGAGCAGTCTGGGTCCTTGTTGGAGACACAACTGTAGGTGTCAGAATAATGGCTGTAGTTGGGGAAGCAGTAGTTGTTGAAGTTAAATTGGTTGAGGGAGCAATTGTAGCAGTAGTAGTTTGTGTAGTAACTTTGATAACTGTAGGAACAGCCATGTTTGTTGGAACAATTGTCGTTGTTGGTAGAGGAAAAGTTGTGGGGGGTGGTTTGACAGTAACTATTGTAGAAATGTCATTTTCTGGGGTGGAACTTCTAATTTTAGTGACTCGAGTAAATGTAGTTTTTGGTAAGAGAGCAGCTGTAGTTGCTGGATTAATCGTTTTAGTTGTTGGAGCAACTGTGGTTGTTGTAAGAGAAACAAGTAAGGGTGTTTGCTTGAACTTGGTTGTTGAAGGAGGAAAGGTGGTTGTTGTAGGAGAAATTATTGTTCTTTGTGTAGTGGGGGATCTTGGAGGAACAACTGTAGGCGTTGGAGTAATTGTTGTTCTTATTGAAGAAGCAGTAGTTTGTGTAACATTTGTGGGTCTTGAATTAACAGTGATTGTTGTAGAAATTACATTTTCCATTGTAGAACCATTAATTTTAGACATTGGAGTAACAGTAGTTTTTGACAAATGAGCAGCTGCAGTTGCTGGACTAATGGCTGTAATTGTTGGAGCAAAGATAGTTTGGAGAACATTTTTAGTTGTTGGAGCATCTAAAGTTATTGTTGTATTAAAGACTGTAGTTGTTGTAGAAACTATGGTTGTTGAAAGGACCACAGAAGGTGTCAGTGGTTTTTGGTAAGTTGTAGTTTTCAGAGTAGCTGTTTTAGGAGCCGTAGCAGTAGTTGGTGGAGTAATGCTAGTTGCTGTAGGAGAACCAATAGTAGTTGTTTGAGTAACAGATATGGATTTACTAGCAATGGTAGTTGTTGTTGGAGCTGATGTTGTGGTTGTAATATCTGTGGTTTCGGTTGCACTACCACTAACAGTAATATTTTCAGTGTCAATATGGAAATCTGTAATGTTTCTAGCCTCGTTCACCAAAACATTTTTAACTTCAGTGTAGTTGGGAGAAGATGTTGAATTAAAGTGCAGGTCAATGTTGTTGATAATGGAGCCTTGCCTGTAAACACATCCGATGTCAATAGATTAGAACATTATATCTGATAAAGGATCCATAATTCTTGCACACCGTCATTCAAAAAATTACCTGAATGAAACTACAGTCAAAGAGATGAATGAAGAAAAAGACTGTTTATAAATAGGTTCCAGCTGTAAAGAGAAAGAATACAGTAATTAGACCATCAATTATGCTGTACACTCAGACTGTAAGACAGAATTTACAAACACTCAAGAATGACAGCTATATATCAGTACTATAAATGAAATATCAGCAAAATTAAAAGAGTAATTTCTAAATGGGTAAATACAATCCCAGAAGAGGTATTTCTCAGTTCTTTGATTTTCTTTGTCAAATTGTAAATTTGCTTTAATCAACATGATTTATATAAAGTGTTAATACAGGGAAGTATATTGTTCCTTATTAGCTAGATTTAAGTAAACAGTTAGCTAAGAGGACTTACAATTTTCTGTAAAAGTGAAGCTCGATTTCTGAATGCTGTAGATGATGAATTCAGCAAGTCAATGGTAAATGTCTCTTGAGTAGACCTAAAAATCAGAACTGTTGTTATTGATGCTCCAGCCAATGTGGCAGCAGAAGAAGCGGGAGCTCCTGTAGTTGTTGTTTGAGACATTGTTTTTGTTGCCAGAGCTGATATTGCAGCTGTTGTTGTTTCAGCAACTGGGTTTATGGTTTGATAAAATCTTGTTGTTGGAGGAAAAGTTGTAGATGCTTGGGGAATTGTTGTTGGAAGAAAAATTGTAGATGGAGTAACTGTGTTTGTTGAAAAGAAGGTGGTTGCTTTTGGAGGAGCATTTGTGGTTGTTGGATAAAAAGTAATTGGCAGAGAAGCAGTTGTATTCTTTGTAACAGCAGATCTTATACGACCAAATGTTTCCGTTCTAGAAGGGACATTTGTCATATTTTGACCAATTATCGTTGAAGCAGCAGATGCATTTGTTGCTGTCAATGCTCTTGTAGGAGAAACTGTGGCTGTTGTTTGAGCAGCTCCAGTAGTTGAAGGAAGTGTTGTAGCTTTCAGCAAAACTGTAGTTGGGCTTACTCTAGCTGTAGCTTCAATTGTTCTTGTTTGAGAAAAAGTTGCACGTATAGAAGTAACGATTCTTGTTGTTGGAGCAGCTGTGGCAGCTGTTAAATTATTAGTTATGGTTGGTGATGCACCAGTCGGTGCTTCAAAAGCTGTGATTGTTGTTTGAGGAGCTTTAAATGAGCTGAGTAGTTGAATGAGTTTATCAATGAGTTGAAAAGCTACTACAGAATCATTGGGAGCAATAGTTGGTGAAGTAGCTAAAGTCTTTATAGCTTCATTTGTTCTGGTTGTGGGAATAGTTGCATTTATGGGGGCAACTGTAGTTACAGTTTGAGATTCTGTTGTTTTTGTAGAAGGAACAGCTGTGGCAGCTGTTAAATTAATAGTTGTAGTTGTCAGTGCACCAGCTGGTGCTTGAGAAGCTTTGATTGTTAGAGTAGCTTTAAAAGAGATGAGTAGTTGAATGAGTTTATCAATGCGTTGAATAGATGTACGAGAATCTTTGGGAGCAGTCATCTTTGAAATAGATAAAGCTTTTATAGCTTCATTTGTTCTTGTGTTTAGAATAGTTGCTCTTATGGAGGTAACTGTGGGTAATGTTTGAGACGGTGTTGTTGGACCAATGGTTGTAGGTAATTGGGCAACCAGTCTTGTTGCTGAAACTGTAGTTTGTGATGTTGCTGGAACAGGTGTTGTGATAATGGTTGTTCTTTGAGCCACTGGAATTTTAGTTTTTGTAACAACAGTTTCAGTTGGTGGAGTAACGGTGGTCATTGTTGGACTGACAGATTCAAGAGGGGTCGATGTAACATTGGTAATCGTGGGTTCAGCAGCTGTAATAGAGTAAAACATGGTGGTAGTCAATTATGAAAACCTAGTAGTTGTTACAACAAATTAATCAGTATTTCTATTTTTATGTTAAAGGAACTTCAATCTAACTTATACAAATAGTCTTCAATTCAATCTAAATAGAAACACTTATTTTCAAATACTGATGTACCCCTGATGTTAGTCAGTTTACAACACGAATTACAATTGTTGATGTATTTATCAATCTACCTTTTTTTGTTGCTTTAAAACATCCTCTTTGTTTGATTATTTTTTCAAAGGTTCTAGTCCCGTTCTGGAACCAAACAAGTTCAAGTATACCTTAAATGAGTATAGAACTGTTGCCCTAACATCCCACATTGTGAGCACTGAGGAGAAACTCTTACTATTCATATCAGGACTCTTATCAGTTTTCCTATTTCTTTAAATTTGGAAGCAAAACAGATTTTATACATTTTGGTTCAACTTCCCTGCTGTCTAGATCTAACAGACAGCACTGTAATGACAACTTTTTTAATAGGTTTAGGGCCCCTATGATATTTAAAACACAAATTGTTTAAAGAACAAATAAAGTGTAAATACCAAGCACATGCAAATAGATTTATCAAACCCGGAACTGAATGTCTTTGCAGGTTTGGGATCCAAATTTAGCACGTTTAAAATTAAAATGTAAGCCCGCGTGGAAAAAAAATGAGAAAACAGAGAGAGAGAGGGACGCGGGAGACATGGGGGGGACGTGAGGAATTGGTGGAGAGAATTCATATTCAAAGAGCATAATCACAGTGTAAATGTAACTTTGCCTCCTTCTAATTCTAGAATTGTCCTGATTAAGGTGGTTGCACCTTAGAGTAGCTCTGCTGTCTTGACTCTAATCTTTTTTACAAGAACTTTAGTTTCTCTGTTTGTGGACAAGAGTTTCTTTTTTCATATGTTTTTTACGTCTGTTGTTGAATAATACTGATATTTTTTACATTTCTGAATATTTGCTATGATGTGTAACCACAGCAACCAAAGGACGTTTATATTTTCTTTTGAGTTTAGGTTTTTGTTTTTAGGTGGCTTAGGTTTTTTTAGCTTGTATCATTTCAAGACAGTAATATGTAAAGTGCACTATAAACATTTGTCTTTATCATCATAATTTTTCTAATGTTTAATGATCTGTTGTTATGAACTGTATCTTGTATCTTGCCTTTATTGCACACAAATTTTTTCTTTAACCACAGAATTTACCTCTGCTTGATTTGGAATCTTTGAGATCGGGATCTAAGTGTTTTTGCCTTTCTTTCTATATGTTATAAGACCAATACATTCAACAAAGAACCGCATTAAAACTTTGCAGACATTACCTGTTAGAAATAGAAGAAATAATATGCATTGTCGAAACCCCATTCTGGTTCCAGTGTAGCCTGAAAAATTCAATAATGCACATTTTGATATATTGTAAGGTTATTGTAAAGTTACACTGAGATGAATTATACAACTAAAAAATATTTTCCAAAAACTTTTGTTTTAGTACACATGTTACTGATCTAATATGAATATTACATCTTAGCTAAAAATGCGTTCTGCATTCTTTTCATTACAGTGAGCAGAGTAAATATTTTCACTTTCTCTAAATGTTAAACTATCAGGTGGAAAAATTTTTTATATGATTTGAAAGAAAAGTATACTAATCTCAACCCTGAATGAACAATTTAAACATTTCTGTAAAAAGATATATAAATTGTAAACCACAAGTTTATATATTTAAAGTTGTGGTCAAAAGTTTACATACACTTGT
>JAUZNJ010030153.1:0-14951 GCA_034780135.1 Jordanella pulchra
AGATAAAAATATGAAAGTAACAGAGTGGGCATAGTGACATAGTGCAAAATGACATAGTGCAAATGACATAGTGCAATAAGAGCAGTGCAAATGGCATGGGTGGGTTATAGAGAGTCTGACAGAGTCTGACAGAATTAAGTGTTCAATCATAATAATCGCAGAACAGATTTTTATAGTGGTTTGTCCCTTTACTGTATACAGTATATGGAACAAGTTAGATATTATTATTTGATATAGACTTTATCTCTGCAGAATAAATCAACAATCATTAACGAACAATATTTCCATTATGGGAAGGGATAAATATTTATTTCAACTGTGTGGACATGCAGTCTAACACTATTCTTTGTATCAGTTTGGGTCAGTTGGTCATCATGGAGATCAAAATGGTTTCTCCTTTTCTTCTATAACTTTGTGCTTTCAGTGACGTGCATCACCCTGATGGAGATCGGTATTCTGCCCAACGCCGCCATGCTGCTGCTCCTCAGTCGAGTTCTCTTCTTCGTGGTCACCGTTGCTTACTATTACCACCTGGGCCGTAAGCCAAAGAAGATGTGAGGCGACTTGTGTGACACTTATGAGAGGGTGGGGGGGAGGGTTGTTTGAGCACAAATCACAACTGAAGTTGTGATGAGGGTCTGATTACTTTGTAAGTAAATGCCCTCAGACCCCCTCTCTACGGGACCAAGCTTTCTATAAACCCCACCCAGGTGATATGAAGCCGATGAGCAGCGTCACATTGCTCTCCTTACAAGAACAAGAACCTCTTAGTGACACCGAGCTGCTCTTTAAACTGACCTCTGAGGTCAAATCCCTGTTGGCACACATTCCTCCTCTGCGTAGTTCTGAGTGCCGTTGTTACAAAGCAGGACTTTAGCAGTATGCTGGTAGTTCATTGCATTTATATACCACCTAG
Organism: Jordanella pulchra; assembly: GCA_034780135.1. Classification (NCBI taxonomy): domain Eukaryota; kingdom Metazoa; phylum Chordata; class Actinopteri; order Cyprinodontiformes; family Cyprinodontidae; genus Jordanella; species Jordanella pulchra. The sequence goes on from JAUZNJ010030153.1 coordinate 917, forward strand.
ATGTATAATTTTAAAGTGTACAGGACAGACTGCTTTATACCACCTGCTGATATTTCTGTACAGCTGTATGATGTCCAGCTGAAGTATTTAGTGTTTTTTTTTCTCCATTCATCTAAATACTGTTTCCTTGATCAAGCTCCAGAGTTTGTGCTGCAATTTGTTGTTTTGGATTTAAACCCATATTTTATATTTAAGCATCCGAGTTCTCGGACAGCTTTCAATTTATCTACTAAAAAGAATCTTAAACCGGTTGATTCTGATAAGATAAATACTGGGTGACTGACAGTGAACCTCTTCATGAGCTGCTGAAGGCTTTCCTGTCCAGCAGCATGAGACCTTCATCTTCCTCACTGTTTCTTTCACTCAAGACCAATTAATCATATTACTAATAAGTCTAAAAAATATGTTGTATTAGTTTTGAAATCTGTTATTTCTCAGACTTTCTGCCTCAAGTTTTTCAAAGCACAATTAAGTAATTATCATGTCGTTTATGTGTACCTGTGAGACGAGTTGTACATGAGACCCAACGAGTGTCTCTGCTGACTGTTCTCTGTAAGGAGGGAATTTAACGTGTCAAAATTAAACCTTTAATTTAGAATTAGCAGATTAAATCAAGCATGTCGTTGTGCTTGATTAGTGCGTAATAACCTGTTGTGATCTCTTAGTAATGTAGCATAGTTTTAATTATTAATAACCATGCACCATATCCATAGTCTTGCCTTAAAACAACTTTTTAGAACAGTCATCAGCACTGCGATCTACTCCTTGTATATATGTAAATACGTATTTAATATTATGTGATGTTCTTGTGAACCAAACAGGGAACTTGTTCAGTATTAGTCAATGATATTATGGTTAATTCTGCTCTTAATTTGTCTCGCATCCTATTTAAATGACAAGTTATGTTATCATTGCATGTATTAAACGCTGTCCCTGGTAAAGGTCTATAAAAGTTTGTCTTTTTTCAATTAAGCTTGTTATTAAGGAAATTGGAAACATTTTAATAGGGAAAAAATCACAATAAAAAGAAAAGAAGTAAATATAATAAATGATCTGCATAAAACAAAAAGAGTTTAATGCAAAGCTTTATGAGGAAAAATTATTCGTATTGCTGGCAGGTTGAGATTTAAAATTTGTTTCGTTTTATCAATAAGTCGTTTTCAGCTAGATGATGAAATGGGTACCTTTTTTAAAAGATGTTAAATAAAAACGCAGGAAAGGTGCGTAGATTTGAGATTTTTTAATTAGAAATTTATTTTAAAAAATATCTATGCTGATGGCCTCCTTCTCATTATGAGATTTAGCTCCTCCCTCAGATTCTCCATTTAAAATGAAGCCAAAACTCATGTTAGATAGGGGTTTATGCAAAAGCTTTTTATACATCTTTACCAGGGATCCCTATGCATATAGAAAAAACTATAAATCGCCCCAGACAAATTTGGAACAGCCTTAGTAGCCGACCTGTAAGATTACTATACAGCAAATGGACGAGAGTACAGAAGAAAAAAAAAAATCTGGGAACAGATCAGCACATTAGTTAGACGGTAAAAGTACACGTGCCTAAACCAGATATAAATATTTGTACATATTTCTACCTCTAAATTCTTGGCCAGCCTGTTGGAAAGAAAACCTCGCTGAGGTTTTAGAAATGTGCTGAAAGGTCCTATTTGTCAACAGTAGATTTGAGCACCTGAAGTCCATCAGATGGATGAGAAGCAAACTTTTGATCAGTTTGTAAGTTTAAACCCTGAAACATGAAACGGGAAGCTGAAGTTGTTCAGAGGTGGTCCACTATGTTTTCAACGACCACATGAAGTTGTTGCCTTAGAAGGGAGAGGTCCTGCGGTCAGAGGGATTTTTGGTCAGCAGCTGCAAATTCAGCACTGAAGGAAATGTTCACCTTCTTCACCCATGTTACAGCTCGGATAGGGAAACTGAATCATGGGTGAGGTCTCCTGTACCCTTAAAGCAGTAATTATCTTTTTTTTTTCGCAGTGTTTAATTAGAAACAGCTCTACCGAGAAACATTGTGTTCTCCTAACCTTACACTGCGCACACAGACTAGCATGATAATTAGGGAGTGAGATAAAAGTGTCTTTCCATTTCCATCAGTGCTGTAGGCCTCAAGTGATCGGCCCTGCGAAATGTTTAAAGGTCTGTAAGGCAGGTTTATTTTTGGAGGGAGCAGCAATTTTCCGAAGGAGAGGAGGAAGAGCAACTCTTTCATCTTCCCTGCTGTTCCAAATTAGAGAAATGAAATTAGAAACTTGTCTTCTTTAAGTTTGAAAATGGGTTCAAAATGCTTTGCAAGTCACTTCATTCCCTCGTTCAGCATTTTGTGTTACAGCATGTACAGCATATCTTGTCTAAGAGTTTCAAATTGTAGCAAAGTGTTTTTATGTATATATGTGGGATATTGTACATGATAAATGAATTGTGATTGAATTCTGACTATTAGTTTGAAATAATAAAATACGCTTGTTTATTACTGGAAGATCTGAAAATGAATGAAGTCATTTTGTTGCTTTCCCTGTCTGTCTTGTATATAGCAGCTCTTACAAAAGCTTACTCACCCCTCAAGAAGGATGATATTCTGATCTTTGTGAAAGATTGCACTGGAAAAAAAACGAATAGATCCATAATAAAAAGCTTCAATGATTACAGTTCATGTTAGGGAGTGAATTTAGAAGGGATATAATCTTTAAATTTGATTTCATTTCCAGTACAAGCTCTAACTATAGGTCCATGAAAACGTTACAACTCTTCTGGTTCATGTTTTTACTAGTAAATAAAAAAAAAAGAAGATTGTCAATTTCTTTGAGAAGAAAATCAGAAATGTTCTCCTTAACAGAGTCAAACTCTGTGACATCACTGCCCATATATGGTAGCAGTGATTCTTTTATTTTTTACGTTTGGCTCATAATCTCAGAGCAAATTCTGACAAACTAATAATGAAAAGAAAAATTCAAAGTACTGTATGTGAACTGAATGCACAAGCCTGTTAATTTATTTTGTGTGTTTTTATTTGAAATGAAACTAAAATGTTTAACACTGTTAACATTGCTCACTACAGCAATGTCATTCTATGTAACATGTCAGAACAACAAGCATCTTATCTTTTGTTTTTTTTCTTCCCGTTTTCAGGTTGTGAAACATGTTTAAACTGGCATATCTATTATCTAAACCGTGTAACCATAAGGTTTCTTTTTTAAAAACCTATCCTAACGCTCTGCTTTCCATGTCCACAGACACTCTGGGAGGTTTATAAAAGGGTAACAAGTATCTGTACTCTGGGTTGTTTGTCCTCAAAGTTTGCATGCATTCTCCTCAAACTTTCCACGAGGTGAACTGGGTGCTGGTTTATTTCATTGGGTCATGTAGTTAAACACCTCTTAAAGCTGAATTTAAATGGTCTAAAACAGTTCAAGAGCAACAAAATAGCCAGTAAATGAATGAAATGCAAAATTTTGGGTTGAATATATTATTTTGGTCCCATATGATGCTTTCAAAGGGTAGTTCTGTGATGTCACATACTATAATTTAGGTCTTAATCTACATTTTCTAAAGTGATGCTAATGCTTAAACATATATATTTAGGAGTTGCTCCTGTTAACTGAAATTCTAGTTATTACAACAGTTTTATGGCAAATTTTAATACATTATCTGTGATTACTTTACTAAAAGTATTTTAATGTGAAACTAAAAAAAACGAGTGTCATCATCCTTAATAGTGTAATTAAATATTTTAAAACATTTAATGTTAGATATATCCATATATGTATTTAAATGTAATATAGGTTAAGTTTGAATACTCTGAAATCAAGTAATTTTCTTTCTATGTAGCAAAACAAGGTAAAAGATTATCAAATCCTATTGTAAAAGTTCCATGGTGATAAATTATTAGGTATGTAGATTTTAATCTCATTGGTATTTAGAACTAAATTTGTATTCAGATGCATTTTCGTCTGTCTGGAAAACTCGGTCTAAATAGGTTCCCTGATGCTTTCAGTCAGGAAAGGGTTAAAAGGAATTAATGTCTACCCCCGCGTGGTGGGGGTGTGAACACTTTGTTACTCACAGACACAGACTCACTCCAGAAAAAAAGAGACGAAGACAAACATCCAGTTTTCTTTCTCACGGACTCTTTACGTCCCACGATCTGAGAGAGAACGGAGCAGCCGAGGATCACCCCACAGTAAGTCCTGTTCGTGTTTTCTTCAGACGAGGTTTGGAAATGTCCGCTTTTATTGTGAGACGTTACATTGTAATGCAGCCGAAGCTCCGAGTTTATTCTAATAAAAACTTAACTAAATTGAGCAATAAATTAAATGTATAGTCACTACTTTTTGAGTAGACTTTTAATCTGAATAATTTGTTACTTCGAAACTATTCAAACCTTCAGACTCTGAGAACCGATATGTCGCCTGTCTTCATCTGTTTCAAAGGAACACAAAACAATCTGCATCTCATTACAAAATTGTTAATAAATGCATAACAATTTCCACGTCATATTTCCTTCATTATTATTTGAGGATCTGTGTGGATTTTTAACATGTTTTGGGATGCAAGGAGTAATCGGTTGGGTTTGATTCCCGCAATTGTGAACCGATCCGTTCTTAAAAGTAACCAGTTGTGGGGTTTACTGTTGCTCAAGTTTGCGCGTGTTGTGGCGTGTTGTTAAGTGGTATAATGCTGACATGTGGGTGCAGTTGGTACTGATAAGTAAATGTTTAGCTTTGTGAGTTTGATCATAATACTTTGATACTACAGGATCAGTAGACATTGATTATTTTATAAAATATAATCTAGCTGATTTTATTTACGATTGAAAAGCAATGTTTACTTATCCTGTTGCTATAACAATAAAATAAATTGATTGCAGTAATTACGTTTACCTAATATTCAACTCTATTACATGGTAAGAAAAGTGCATTACACTAAATGGTAAATGGCCTGTATTTATAGAGCTCTTTTTTAAGTCATGAGAATTGACCGAAGGCCTTTACTCCACATTCAGTCAGTCACCCATTCACACACTGATGGTGGCAAGCTACATTGTAGCCGCAAGTATACTGGGGCTCACTGACAGAAGCCAGGTTGGCACCACTGGGCCCTTTGACCACCATCAGTAGGCATTTAGGGTGAAAAGTCTTGCCCAAGGACACAATAACACTGAAAGCCAGAGCTGGGGCTTGAACTAACAACCGTTGCAGGGCAAACCTATGTTTGGTCTTCCACACACTGATGGTGGCGAGCTGCAACTTGCTACCACTTGCTACAGCCAACCTTTTATTTACTATTTGAAGCTTTTAAACCCCGTTAACTTAGTAGTAGTGGTTAATTTTACATCATTACCTTTTTTTTTTTTGAAAACTTCAAAATTTTTTAAGCAACCAGGTTTGTCTTTTTACAACAAATTGAGTTGTAGTGTGCTGCAACAAGTTGAGGAGGGGGAAGCTCCATACCACCAGAGAAAAATCTTTTCTTTGACCCTTGTCTAATCCTGTTCAAATCATTTTGAACCCTTACAGTGGTGGACTTTTTAAAAGCTTGGTATTCATTGATGATGTTCTGTTTATTTTAACTAATTTGAAACGATTTTAAAGATTTCTTTTAATTAAAAAATACAAATGAAATGTTTGGCTTTTAATAGCATTAAGGCAATAATAAAAAAAAAAAAACTTCAACTCAAACCTGAACCATTACTTTTTTTGTTTAAAATAAACAAACAAGAAAACAACTAAAATAGAGATTTTATTTCTTATTAAAACATTTGTAATATCTCATCTGGTCTCATTGACTCACACCAGAGGCCCCAGATATAAAATAAAGGAACTTTTTAAACTGACAGAATCCGCCTGAAGCTTTCTGGATGAGTCCCATCAGACGTCTTTAAAGCAGAGAGTAAAAGTCCTCTGAAGTGAAATTGAAAGCAGAACCAAAATCCAACTTGGTTAAAGACTGCTGTATGCACGTGTAATGCTGCTGAAACTGAAGTCAATCTTTAGTCTGAAGTCTATTTTTACATGAAATAGGGCGGCACTGAGTGTTCAAGCAGCACCAAAATTACTGAATCAGTTACCAGAACTTTCCAAACTCTGACTTTACTGACATATGTTTTCCTTCTGCTGCTTATATTTCCTCTCTGTGTGGTTTAGTTAAAAGGGTTGTTGCCAAGAAACAGTGCATCCGTAGGAAAATTATGTAACAATAGTTTAGCTGAAACAGTCAGATAACCAGACATTACAGATGAAGGCAGCACCAGTGATGGCAGCAAGTATCTCTAATACCCAAAATGAATTTAATGCGCGGTGCAGGAAACCTAAAGGCTGAAATGCACGTGTGTGTTCACTATGCCAAAGAAAAGACGATGCTGCATATATTATTCTGGAACTTCTAAAGCATTTAATGCTGCTTAAACAGATGCAATAACTTTGTTTAAGCTTCAATAACAAATGCTGAAGCCTGTTATCAGACCATTTATATTTGTTTAGAAACTCTCTTTGCTGTACATTAAACTTTATTAAAATATTGTTTGATGATGCTTTTTTTTACAGGCCAGACAGCTTTTGTTGTGTCTGACATTTGGAATATATTCTAGCTAAACACTGAATTGAAGGAGGGGACTTTCCTATTTAGCACATATCGTGTGAAATCCCCTCCGAGGTGAGGAACCAGGTAACTTCCCTTATTCGATGGAAATGATTATGTTTTTGTGCCAACAACTAAAAGCTAGATTTTCTTTTTATGTAACCACTGGATTTGTTAACCATAATATCTTTAAGATTGACTGTAAGAGCAGTGAGGAACTGAAAGTTCACAACTTCCAGAAAGTTAGAAAGTTGAAACAAATCATTCATAGTTGTGTTTATTAATAAAACACATTTAGCAAAGCAAATTTACATTGTATAGTAAAAAGAGGTTCTGCAATGTAATTAAGAAAACCACAAAATGGAAAAAGAGTTGTAAAAGTAGCCCCAAAGAAGGGTCTGGAAAAATATTTTGGAATAGAATGGAGTTAGAAACATTAAACTGAAAAAATAAACAATGGGTTCATAATAACTGACTCCACAATAGTATCACATTTGTATGTTCTCCTAATATCATGTAGCTCCGTGTTGTCACAGACAGATTGTTTCTGACAGACAAAATCAAAATGACTCCACTGGGCTCTGTTTGTAGATCTGTTGCCTTGCAGCAAGACGGTTCTGGGTTCGATTCCCAGGCCAGAGTCTTTCTGCAGAGGTTCTTCCTGTGGATTACACCAGCTTCCTCCCACAGTCCAAAAACATGACTGTTAGGTTAACTGGCTTCTCTAAATTATCCTTAGTTGTGAGTGTACATGATTGTAAGTCTTTGTGTCCCGCCTTACGCCCATAGACTGCCGGAGATATGAACCGACCCCACCGCTACCCTGATGGAGTAAGTGGGAGAAGATGGATGGATGGATGGTTTGATCCAAGTATTACAGATTTTGAATGACAGGTGATCAAATGCAGTCAAATCTCTTTGAAAACTATGAATGAGCAGATTTACACCATAAGAGGCTCTAAAGCAGATACTCATTGCATCATTTGTAAAGGTTCATTGTTAACAAATATTCCCTCAAAATAAGTAGATAATTTCTTTAACCGGTGAGATAACATCATCTCCTGCGTATTATCTTATATTTTTTTCCACACAAGCAATTTAAAGAAGTTCAAAGTTTTTTTTTTTTTTTACATTGTTAGCTAGCAGTTAATAAATGGTCTCACAGGGCCTAAACATCCTTTACGTCTTAACCTTTGCTCAGCATTAGGTTTTTTTTTCTACTTAGCACTCCAAACTGTTTCCACTCTAACAATTTCAAAGTGTAGGAGACTTCCTTGTTGTCCCTTTAAAATAAGAGTCTCAAACATAGATACAATCTTTGAAGGTGTGTAATAAATGCTAACTTCAGCATTGGTAGCAGCTGTATCTATTATACGTCTATTTAAAGACTGTCACCACAGCAGAATACATTTTAAGCACAGAATCTCATATCTGGGGTTTGAAACAATAACTTAGACTTAATGACAGAGTAAAAAGCAATTAGACAAGAGCTTTACAAGATGCTACTCTCGTGAGATAATGTTAAACAACCATTTAAGACAATATCGTTGGTAACTACAAAAGGCCTTTGAAAATCACAGTCAGCATATGTTGTTTTGTCTTTATTACTTCCATACTGTTCTGACCCCTGACCCCAGATCAAGGAAACAACTCTGATAATAAGCTGGATTATTTTCTACTAAGACCATTTTACTGCAAATGCATTGTATTAGTATCTGTTAAAGTTAGTTGTCTTAACTGCTTGGTTTTCTCAACCAACAGAAATGTAAGCCTGGATCGTATGTAAACTTTCATTGGGTATTATTTTTATTTTCTTTAAGTGACTTAATTCAATAAGTAAAACCCCAAAAAACAGTTTCTGAGAAAATGATGACTTGGTTAGCACTTTAAGCCCAACATCTGCTGCCGTTCCTAGTTTGTGTTGGACATTTTTGGAAACCTTTAAGCAATCATTCACTAGCTGAAAGATAGGGAAATGTAGGGCTGAGATATTGCTTGAAGCTGTTTAGATACGAACAGAGCTTAGTCAGCAGACTATATCATAACTAAGCCTATTTTAATCCGCATTGCTGCTCAACATCTAGACAGCAATCTCTTTTGAGGATTATCCACTTTGCAGGCGTATCTGCAGAGTGGTTTAGACTTTGCACTCTGTCAGATCTGTAAACAGGAAGCAGTTTTCAAATTTTATGCCCAACAGGTAATTTTCCTGCATAGTTATTTTAATCTATATAAAAACACCTGTGCTATAAAAATGATGTCCATGATGTCATTTTTTATGTTAATAATGTTCACAGTTGGTTGCTTTTATGTATTTTTTGTGTCTTTCAGTTTTTTTAAATTGCATATTTATTTAACTGGTTCTCTTGTCTTGTCCCCAGCAGCAATCTCAACAGGATAAAAATCCCAATTTGACAGAATTAAATTACACCAGGATGATACATTAAAATTGTGAAGAAAAAATGTGCAAAGGAATACAATTTGCTGCGATGTAAATTCACTCTATATAAAAAAGCTACAGACACGTAGGAAAGAAGGAAGAACCACTGCCTTGTTTTTTTCATTATGACAACCATGGATACAAAGTTTAACTATGGCTGTGCAGACGGCTTTAAAGAAAATTAGATTTAGCTGTAAAACATGAAAGAGAAAGATTGGGCTCTGATTTTATGCATTTTTATTTTTGTTGAGAAAGTCAACACTGTTTATAACCCTTGTATCTATATTTGGTTTCCTTGATAGCTCTCTCTTATAAAGTGTGAAAACACCACGTGACTCCCATTATTACTAGTTAGATGTGCACATAAAAACGGATGTGAGCTTCCATTCTCTGAAAGTTCCTTTTTTTATGAAAAATTTGGTTTTAAATCTGATGCAATAGAATGTTTCCTCTAATGTTTGTTTACAGAGCTTCAGAGTAGGTTAATATAGCTTCTATCTACTCAAATAAACCTGTTGAGAATCGTTTTAAAGAACAATATTGAATGCCCTTCTTTTTGCCCTTGAAGTGGTGCTCTTAAAATGGATTTAATCACACACTGTACTAAGCACAGACTCTGAACCTAGAGTTTTTGAGTAAAACTAAAAGACTAAAGGGGGAGAAGGAAGCAGCTTGTAATCTGATACATGGGGAGTTGTCTTCTTTGGATATTTTCAGACTCAAATAACCACAATGGATGGGTGTATTTTTACTCCCACCAGTGGAGGATAACATCTTGCAGCGAGTATATTTTCTTTAAACTTGGTAAAGTTCAGACCAAATATACTTTATGCGTGAAGCTGAGACAGTCTACATGTGTTTTCTCTCTGCTACCAGATAGATCCTAGAATAAAGTGACTCTAACAAGGACCACAGCACAAGATTTACTTAAAACATCAGCTGGGGTTAAATATGTAGGGTCAGATTTACATCCACATGACAGCTTGTGTTTATGCGTTTTCTATGACACCAGATTAAACTCATCGAATGTGGCTTCGCTGAGAATAGTCCATAAAACAATGTTTGCAACCAAGAATGGTGTTGCTAGTAAACATAGTGGTAAAGCTGCTTGCTTTGCCTGCAGAGGAAGACAGAAACAGTCCAAACTAAATGTTCTCTCCAGCTTCTTGCGTTTGTGTCTTTCCTGTTGTACTTTACCTACTGCATGAAATATGTAGTTGTAATAGTGAACAAGACTATTTCTAAGATTATGAGTAAACAAGAGATTTGTTGATATAAGTGAACAAGAGGAAGAAGTTCAGTGCTTTGATAAACTATTGTCAATCATTTCAGAGTGCTTAAAGTTTCACTTTTAACATATCGTTTTCTAGATCTTTAAGTATGGAAAAATAATATCAAGAAAAAAAATGTTTGTTTTGCACAGTAACATCCTGATTAATATCCTGTACTTCAGATATTGAGGTCTTGACTTATTGACTGGATGCAGACCTTTATCTTTTTGTGTTTAATTCTGATGTTTTATAAAATTAAGACGACTTCAAAATCATGCAACAGTTGTTGTTTTATCTTATTAAAACATGAAATAAAGATCAAAATGTCTTGATGCAGCAAGTGTGATTTAAGCGATTTGGATTGACTTAAAATACTCTAAACTTCATTCGCAAATCCAAGGTTAGATTTTGGAATGCAGCTGCTCTAAGCTGGTCCAGATGCCGCATAAACTGTGAAGGCTGCACCACTTTGGTTTACTGGTTTTGGAACCTACAAATAGGACTACTATTTAATCGGTACATGTTAAATATTTTGTCAACTGAACAAATATCCTAGAAATATGTGAGGAAACATGTGGAAATGAAACATGGAAATAGTCAAACCAGCTGAATGTTGCCACTGTTTTAGATCTAAAGATTATATCAGTGTTGAATAATAAAAACTGCTCTGAATTCAGCTGCTCCGTGTTCTGCAGCTCATCTATGAGGGTGAGATTAAACGGATGTTTGTATGTTTCTCTTTCTTTTTACCGAAGACTCACATCACACTGCAAGGCAGCCCAGCTGGATCACAACCATGGGGAAAGGATGCATCACAGTCACCAAATACTTTTTATTCCTCTTCAACCTCCTCTTTTTTGTAAGTAATACCATTTCTTTGCTAGTGTTAAGTTGCAGTGACTTCATTCATCTGCATTTTGATTTTTGTTGTTGTAAATCTCAGGGTTTTCAATGCTGCAGCTAGAAAACCCTGAATTTGTGTGTGACATCAGGCGCTACCTGTGCTAGTGGGCTGACAATTTCAGCATGAATAGCTCTCAGGAATGATTAGCAGCTCAAGTAATGAAACCTTTTCTCTCTTCGTTAAATTTGTGATAACTCTAAATAAAGGATTTTTAAAAATTATGTTTTTAAGCAAATAAACAAATAGAATCCAGTTTTTAGTGCAGTTTAGATTTTCATATAAAAAATCATACTAAAGTTAAATTTGTTTTAATTAGAAATGTAGTTTCTCATCTGTAGTTTTAGTTAAACATTTGCCAGCCAGGTGCAAATTTGTGTGTTGGACAGCAACCCTATAAAAAGACTGGGATTTTATTATTTTATAAAGCAAAGTCAAATGATTATGTAGGTTATTTTTCAGATTTATCTCGCAGTTAATCCCAAAGTAAATTTTAATCATGGCAGGAGCAAAAAAAAAACTACAGAACAATGTTGCTGTGTTCAATTCTAGCCAATCTGAGTGGACAGCTGACATGTTGAAATATAGAAAATACAGTTTCCTCTAAAAGGACTTCTTAGCTCCATGTTCTTTCTCTGATGCCCAAACATCATCAGGCTAGATAGCCATCCAGTTTCTCTCTAACTTTGATATATAAATAGAAATAATCCTGTAATCCCTCAATTTTCTTTTGGATTTAAAACACCTCTGGTCATTGTGTTACAATCTGAACAAAGAACGGAGGCTAAAGGTCTGATCTGTACATCTCAGCTAACATGGAGAGTCACTTTGCCTGTAGAGCTGCTTGCTGCCTTTCAGCTTTTTATTTGAATAACTATCTCTATTGAAATTCTATTTGAGATACATAGAGGGATACATAAGGAAATGTTGCCTGGATAAAGAGACTTTACAGACTAGTCAGGTCTGAGTAACAGCAGATGGTTCCAGTTTGCTTCCTCTACTCTTTCACTCACCCCAACATTAAAGTCCAAGGCCTGGCTTCTTAAACGGACTCTTCGAGGATGTCCAACCTTTTTCAATGAGTCTTCAACTATAAAACTGACACAGACCTTTTGAAGTCAGCTGGGGTCTAATAGGAAGCGTGTGTGTGTAAGTCAAGTGTTTGTCCATGTGGACAAATTATGCACACTGAGGCCAGGGGCAGCCAGGAAGTGGTGGGCTAATGATGGCCGATGGGTGCTCAGCAGTCTCTTTAAAAGAAAAGCTCTTAAGCAGGGCACTAATTATTTTTGTGTGGCTGCAGACATGAGCTGTTATACAGGCAGGAAGCTGAAACATTAACAGTGCCTCATATTGACAAGCTTGGTCCCACAACTTCTAAACAAAGGCTTACTTCAGTGCTTTCACAGTAAGAGCTTTATAACCTCACTTATGGTTAGATGTAGTTATTCTGAGATTGCAAAGGAATAATAAACTAAACATTTTGTATTTGTCACCCAAAACTGGGTGGCAATTATGAGGAAAAACTGGCAGAGGCCTTTCCTTTAGTGTTGCTGTTGCAAAAAGACACATACAGACAGAGAGAAGAGTTAGGATCTGATAACTTCCAGATGTGAAAGCAACAAAGCAAAAAAAGAAAAATAAAAATAAAAGTCTCCCAGATTTTTAGTCAAACCAGAATTTTTTTGTTTTGCTTTTATATCAATGGTGCCTGAATAGTTGCACGTTCTTCTTTGCAGATCCTCGGAGCGTTGATCATGGGCTTTGGATTGTGGGTCCTCTTTGATAAGGAGAGTTTCATAGCTGTGCTACGTAAGTTCAGACACATTCAGACACACCTGCCGCCTTCCCAACAGTTTATTTTAATGCTTAACATGAGTTCATGTTAAGTTTATTTTCATTTCTTCACCAGATGGCTTATAGAGCAAAATACGCTCAAAAAGAAACTGGAAAGGTTGGGAAAACCCCAAACTCTGTGTACTGGATCAGCATTTTATAGAAATCCCCCTGGAAACCTTCCCATGAAAACTAAATTTGATGTCCATTTTTTAAAATTTAACTCAGTGATGAAAACAAGCAGAAGCTGCCCTGTAGACACACAGACAGGGGGTTCACTTGTGTGAAGTAAATCAGTCTGTAGGAGGTGATGCTCTTGATTTTGGAAGTTTTCATCTTAGGTTGTAAAATCCTTCCTCATAGTCCCCACAGAGTTAATTAGTTAGTCTGCCCACTTGTCAGCAAGGAAAAGATGTTATTTCACACGGCAGTCACAGCTTTTACTTTCACGGGTTGTCACAATATCTCTAATTAAACTCAGTTTTCCAAAGAATGTGACAAAAGGAAAATAGAAAATCAGGTTTTTAATGTAATGAGCTTTTTCAGGGCAGCATAATTAAACCCAGATCCGCTATCGCCTGAAAAAGGGAACCTCAAATGGAAACTGTTTGTTTCCAAAAATCTTTATGAATGCTCTCAGTGTTCTCAACACACATGGAGAATTTCCAAGAGCCGCAGTGAAGGTTTAGTGCTCTTTTCCCCCAATGAATTGTATCAATTTATTGCTAGTCTGTTTGGTGAGTGCTGGAAAAAAAAATAGCATTCCTCAAAACTTTGTTTATAAATCATTTTTTTTTAGCTGAGACATGAATTTGGTGCAGAAAATAGTCGAGACACAAAGATTAACGTTGATTCTCTGATGTGGATCTACCTTATTTAAAATACTAACAGGTTACTGCATCCGTCCGTCCGTCCGTCTTTCTTTCCATCCATCCATCCATCCATCCATCCATCCATCCATCCATCCATCCATCCATCCATCCATCCATCCATCCA
>JAUZNJ010030154.1:0-14950 GCA_034780135.1 Jordanella pulchra
TATATATACATACATAATTATCTTTAAATAATATAATCATCTATTTTTCTGCTTTCTGACACATTCCAACCATAAACAGATGCCATGCTGAAAAGATATTAATCACTTAGTCTGCATTGTCATTATCGTCCAATTACCTCCAACCACTTAATATCATATATACCAGTCTGTGCAGGTTTATTTTCCGTTGTCTTTTCCGAACCATTGTCGGAAAAGACAATGGAAAAGTCCGAACCACAGCTGTCTTGGCAAACTCCATCTTCCAGACAACAATTTCACTGGTTATTATGTATATTTAAGTGTTTTAATGTTAGTTACCGTGACTAGCAATTCTTTATTTCGTTTTTCTCCATATATAGGAACGTGTGTTTGGAAGTTTATGTGGTTGGTTGTGTGTATGGTTTTGTGTATGATACATTTTTAGCTTTTGTTTGTATGAATGTTCCGGTAATACATACGCTGCTGAATCTTTCTTCATTATGTTTCTTTCTTACTGTTAATATTATGACCCCCTTGAAAACAAAATATTTCATCTCAATGGGCTTATCCTTTGAAATCAATAAATTATCCTTGTGCTTGATTGATGAAATCGATATCCCATTCTCTGACATACTTAAAAAGAACTTCGGAGGTATTCTTTAACTGATATGATTCATGTCCAAAGTCAGTGATTGTGATTCATCTAAGTCAGACTTTTTTTAAAATTACTGTTGTAGATCATTTCCTTTGGTTGACTTTAATAACAAAGAATCCTCCAGTGTTGTTTTATAAACAGACGATAAAGACGTGGGTTTAAAAGCCTATTTTGGGGTATGATAGAATTTGAGGGGGAGGTGAAGACAAAGAGACAAAGAAAATATGCAATATCACAGAAATCCCGACTGAGGTCAGTGTTTCTCTCCCCTCATCCACTTTGTTTCGGACACTTGTTAGTATAGTGATTATTAAGATATACTTTTGCTCGGTTATTTTGGTTTATAATCACAAAATTTATAGAATATTCGGTTTCCAGTTTTTTTTTTTTTTTTTTTTTTTAAGCCTTCAATCTCCCCATCCGTTCAAGTCTCGTTTGTAACAAAGGGGGTGGAAAGTGGAGCGGCTCCTTTAACGGCGTTTGGAATAATTAATGACGTCGCTTCTGTAAACACGACCGACGCTGAGCTGCGTGAATGAAGCATCCTCAGAGCATCCAGGAGCCCCGGACGGTGCAGGCTGCTTTGTTTATTTCTCGACTGCCCCTGCTTTTGCTGCGGGATAAAATACCTGAGACTCACCTCGACTTCATATGCAGTCTCCAAAACCAACACGACGGTGGTGTATTTGTTCTACTAACTGCCATGGCTAGAAAAACGGACACCCCATCTTCTTATCATGGTGAGTTATTGGTCCGTCTTTGTTGTGAACGTACGGGTTTTTTGTTGTTGTTTTATGTTTTTAAATTAGTGCTGGATGTAACGGTATTCATTTTTACACGTGAACTACAACCACATGTGTCCTGTTCTCTTAGATAATAGCTAATGTTATTAAACGCTTTTTTAAATATCGTATGACATCGTTGACATCGAAAACGTAACGGTAGAAAACAACGTTTAGATGGCTGATAGTTTCATTCAAGTAGACAAGTAGGAAAAAGAAATATTAATATTTATAGTTTTTTTTCTTTTAAAAAAGCCTAACACAACACGCCTCACTATGCAATCTGCTCCAATTGTTTTGCTTATAATAGCCTAATTATGTTTTTTTTTTATTGCGGTGTAAAATGAATATTTAAAAAAATGCTGCTTATACTTAAGGTAAAGTAGTTGGTTGTGAGTTTGTATTCACAACCAATTGCTATATTAATATTTATATTCATTTATTAACAAAGTCATTGGCCCTTTGGTTAAAAATAATTGTTTAATGTAGCTACTTTTAGTAAGTCAGATGCCGTCCTTGCTTTGTTTCAGCATTAAACTAAAGGAAATTATCATATTATTTTCATATAGGAGCGCATTGCCAAAAAGTTGTTTTTTTTTTTTTTAATAAGTGTTAGTTTCACTCAGTTGCATTTTCTTACAGCGTCAGTTTGCGGCAAAAATACATGTTTAAATTATCTTAATTAAATAGAAACAATAAACCGATTGATGTACATTTATAAAAACTGTATGTTTAGATACTTTCCCTCATGATTCTATGCAGTTCAGTTTGATATATTTTTTTTATATAAACTTGAATTCAAAGTGAAATGTGAATTAGTAAAACATTATCAATCAAACAAAACCCCAGCCAATTTTGATTTTGAAATGTCATCTTCCCAGCAGGTATATGGTGACTGTGGGAAAAAAACACCAAAGAAATAAACAAAACAAAACAAAAATACATATCAGCTTGTCAGTAAGAACTTTCTATGGAAGATACTACAAAGAGTCAGCTTTTTGGGAGAGAAACAAACATGATTACAGTATGTTTTAATTAGGTGTTATATCTGTATTTTAAATAACTTGATTAAATTAGATATGCCAATTTTTTACTCATTTTAAAGTGCTGGGAAATAGTAAAAAAATAATCTGGACTTCTACATAGTGATACAAGTCAGAAGCAGGAAGCTAATCTGGCATTTGAGAGGAAAGTAGAGATAAAATTTTTATGAAAATTGGGATTTCTTTTCACGATTGCATCCCTTTGGTTTGCAAACTTCATTGGCATCAGCAGATTCTTAGTTTTCTCCTCTGACCTGATAAAAACTTCATCTTACAATACCGCTAGCTGAAAACATTTTGTGTTTGCACTTTTTTTTTTTTTACAATGGCGTGGCAGGCCGATATGTTTTACATCCATGCTGTCCTGCCTTCAGTTGCACTTAGAATTCAGAAAAAACTCTGAAAGTGGATAAGAGCACGTTTTATAAAGTAACTTCTGTCACTTGTAGTTTGTTTTGATCAAGTGAAATTGAGAAACTAATCAATTAATTGGATTTGGTGTTAAAAGTTCAGAGATTTTAGTTTAAAAATGTGCAATGTGCATACAAAGACTGATGTTACGTCATAAGTTGCAGATAGATAAGGTTATTCTGACTCTGACAAGGTAGCACAGATCGTCTGAACACTGGCTTTGGAGGTTATGTAGAGCAAAAGACTTTTGGTTCCGGTAAAGGAGAAATCCATTGCACTAACATACTATTTATAATTCACCGACTATAAGCTGGCTCTAGTAACATGTCAACACACCCTGACAGCAGGTCAGCGACATCAATCTGCCACAATGACAGAGTGGGAAAACATGCTTAGAAGGTAGAAAAAGAGATAGGTAAAGTTATGTTGGCAGACATTAGATCATTAACTATGCCCGTAACTCCAAAACAAATGTCCATCACTGGAACTTAGTTCTTCGTAAGACCTTTTCCCTATTCGAGCCTCTTATTAAACACGCTTTTTTTTTTTAGCTTTTTACGGCACTAGTGGCTCGTTTTTCTGACAGTAGGCTGACAGGAAAGGGGGTATGAGAGAGGGGGAGAGACATGCGGAAAAGGACCACAAGCCAGATTCGAACCTGGGTCGCCTGCGTTGAGGACTAAGGCCTCCATACATGGGTCGTGCGCACTAACCACTGTGCCACCTGCACGCCCATTAAACACACTTTTGTTAGTGCTCATACTGCAGTTGTCAGGATGAAGATATTTCTGCAGCACAGGGTTTTCTGCTGCACAGGGTTACTTTTCTTGTAGTGACTCCCCGTTTTAACAGCAGGCAGTCAGGTTATCCTCAGTATTGTGTTCTCCCCAACCCTCCTGCGGGCTTTATCCTTGAATTGCGATGACCGGACAGACCGATGTTTTCGCTCGGACATCCTTCAGGACAACATGGCTGCCTCCAAAAAAATCCACCTCTCAGCCCAGCAGTCTAAATGTTCAAACATTGGTAAAACACAATTTGCTGCAGATTAGGTGGTCCAAGTAAGCCTCCTGACAGCAGATGGACTCCATCACACTGGGCATCGGTGAACAGCAGCCACACCTACACCCGGTAGCATTGCCTACTCCCATGTACCAAACCCATGTACCAGCTCCACAACTGCCTCTTCTCTTCTTACCGTGACTCGAGTCACACGTTGAATGGGCTCGAAAGCATAAGCAACGGGATTTGGATGCTAAAGTGGCCTTTCAGCTTTATCTTCCATCATACCAAATTACTTAAGTGTTTTACAGTTGTGAGGTATAGCTGGTATTACCAATGTGTTCAGTTGGCAGCAACGGAACCAACCCACCCCATGACATAATTGCTTAGAGTACTACAAGATGATGTCACCCTTGCAAAAAAAATTCATAAAAAATCCTACTTTTGTTCTACCTGCACTGTAAATGCATTAAGTTTACTTAAAAAATGTATGCCTCAATAAAATCTATATTGATGAACTTAAAAATGTAAGTTATACATATTAGGTATTCACATCTATACTACATGTGGACTTATCTTAATAGTGATCAAAGCTCTTTTTGGCAAACAAATTTGCGCCCAAATCGGATCCTAAGGTACTTCACAGTTTCTAACTTTATTTTCCTGTTGATCATATACATAATTATGTATTTCTTAAAATCAGCAAATAAGCTTATACTGATTTGTACAAGTCCATACCTCTTTCAAATATATTTTTTATGCATGTCAACTTAAAAATTTTAAGCTCTACAGTTTTTTTTTATCTAACAGAAGCAATCATTTAAAATTAGTATGAAGAATTTAAGGAGAATCAAAGTCTGGCAATTTAAAGTTTTTAACTTAACTTAATGTTGCGTTTTACAGTGTATAACTTTAAGGGTTAGGATAATCAAAAAAGGAAGGAGTTCATTTTTTTTTTTCGTGGGGTAGGTAATAACATGTATG
Source organism: Jordanella pulchra (assembly GCA_034780135.1). NCBI lineage: Eukaryota > Metazoa > Chordata > Actinopteri > Cyprinodontiformes > Cyprinodontidae > Jordanella > Jordanella pulchra. The sequence continues at coordinate 4,857 of JAUZNJ010030154.1, forward strand.
TTCGATAAAAACTGGCATGCTTTAAGAAACATTGCAGCTATTAGACTTTAGGCACCCCTGACTAGATTTAGTCGGATATGTTGCCTTGTTTAAAGACTGCAGAATTCATTACTTCCTTAAGATTCTGCCAATGGCTGCATGAATACCCTATTTTGCATTAATAACAAAACTTTTCAAGAGTGAAAAAAACACACTGAAATCAGGAATGCTTTGTATCACTATGGAGCTCCACATCACTCTGTTAAGGTGCTCCTTATCACTGAAGGTTTTGCAAGGAGCACAACTTAGAAAGTCACCGTCTGTAATTTTTGACGTAGGCTTTTACTTTGAATTCTAGATACTAAGTTGAAGACAGGAAATGTTAAATGGCTGGATATCAGATAGGGCATGTTTTAGTAGGTAATTGGTCCAGTTTAATAGAGAGATAGAGTAGATACATGTTTTAAACAGTTAGTCTTAAAATCCTCTAAACATTCATAGTGAGACGTTTACTCTTTTGGAGCCGATTGAAGAAGAAATGAAGACCAGAATTAATGTAATGGCAGATGTTCAGACCATGTTTTCCCATTCCATCAAAAGATGGTGAAAAAATACTAAGCAGGTCTTTATTTTAAGCATCAAAATTAAAATGAACTGTATTTCTTTTTGTTTAATCCTGAAAAAATGTATCCATGACCTCATGAGCCACATTTTCCTGATTTTTTTGTTTTTTGCATTGAACTGATAATATTAACAGCTGTACATCCTATTTGTGTTATTTTCATAGTTTTTTGTCTTAGAATTGCAATATATGAGGATCAATAAAAGATATTTTTTAACACATTAAAAGACAAAGGTTTTATCATCTATTCAAGTCTGCTTTACAGCATTGAGCTCGTAAAGATAGATATATTTAGGCCACATGCAGATTTTCTCCCCATTAACCCACCTAAGTAATTACCCAAGCAATGGGATCTTTTTTACTTCAGGCAGTAATATCTTTCTCATGAAACCAAACTAGTATAATAATTCATTTTTTATTATTCCAGATTAGTTTAAGTTGAGCCCCCCAGTTATACATAAATGTGTGTCAGCTGAGACCAGAGCCGATATCTGATCAGGTATGTATTTAGATGTATATCATCTGTCCAATCAGCACAGTAATTTAGGGCAATAATAACTAGATGGTAATCACACTAATCATTTGTTCACATTCCAGCTTGGTTTAAAATGTAATGTTTTGTGAAGTTTTATTAATGTCTTGGGTCTTTACTAGCGAATCATTTTTATATAAAAACTCTGCTGTCTAAAAATGTTAAGATATGAAATTTTATGTTTACAGCACAGAGTATGCTGTCCAGAATGAACAAATGCAGACCATAAGGAAAACAAAACAATCTACTTGGTAACTTCACATAAGAAATGGTAACTGAGTTCATTGATATCCAATCCTCTGACAGCAATAATCCAGCAGGATTTTTACATCTTTTTTTTTTTTTTAACTTTTTTTCAAACAATTCCTTGACATTAACCAAACTTGTGTGTTTTAACATTGCAACATAATTAAAAATACAACTTTAGAACATACATAGTCGGATTTTTACATCTTTACCAATAAATTATTACTTTATTAATCACAATACAGAATATAACTGTACATTGTTCATAGCATTGAACAGAAAACTTTCTCCCTTCTTGAAAGAAGCTAAACTGATTATCAAATGAATGTGTAAATCTAATGTGATGGTCCAATTTATGATCCAGGAAGGGTATCGGCTACAAAAACTGCAAACATACCAGAAGCACTGTCATATCACCCCCCCACTGACAGGTCCTGATGGGGATAACTACTGTGTCTTCCTACTTCCCACCCTCTAGTCCTGATACAGTTCTCCCCTCTGGGTGCATGACTTCTGCAATCTGCCAGTCAACACTGCAGCCTGTCAGCTGCAGTTGAACCTCTATGTTCTCTGTAGAGATGCAGCTCACCATAGGGAATGTCAAACTCTGTCTCTTCCTTTCACAAGTTCAGCCTCACACTTTATGGTCTACTATAGATATAACTTTAGAAAACATTGACATGCACAGATCCAATACCCAGTTCTAATTTGCTGGATTGAATAATGGATTAATGAGGCCGATTGAGCTGTGTGATCTGATCATTTCATTCTTTGTTAATATCGTACTTAAGAATACAGTTACCGTGATCTACAGCAAGTTTTAGACAGTGGGTGTATTTTATCTTTCATTTTAAAATATCTGTTTAGATTACAATTTAAATGGAAGTATTTCTTCTTGTTGATAATATACGCTTTATTTGTTAGTAAATAATATTAGGTACATTCATATCTGTGTTAATTGGTTACCTTTTTTTTAACAATGTTTATGTCAAGCCCCATGCCTTCACTCACAAGGCAATGTATGCAGTTCATTCATTTAACAGTGCTATTTGATGGGTGTTGGGAATCTTCAATACCTTAAACCCAGGTATCTATATCAGATATTAATTAAAAAAATTGGATTGATGCATTTCCAGATTAAACTGTAAGTCAAACACTGTGGGTCAAACACAGAAAAATGTCTAGATTTTCTTCTACACAATATAGCCATGAGCTGCTTTGCTAACATTATCCTTCACTGTCCTTGGTTAATCTTGCCTGCAACCTGAATTCTCATGATTTGAAAAATCAAAAACACATAAAGATCCGTCTGTCCCTCTCCCGTTTTAATCATGCGAGAACAATCATGTTGGGTGGTTTAAGGCAAGCTATAGCTCTGATGAAATCAGGAGGTTTTAAGCCCACATCTGAACTACAACAAGCATGGAGGAGGAAGCTTAAGTAGCTGTAGCTATCACATATTTTGTCAGAATCCAGGATATCCTCCTTGAAAGTGGAATAGGAAGAGAATTGCACAAATAAGTTGTTGTGGTTTCTTGTAACGCCTCCTGAATTTTTAATTTGTTACTGTTGTTGACTAAAAAAAAACATTGGTAGGTAGCTGCTTGGCTTTTGCTTACCTCACTTAGCTCGGAAGTTTCTTCTTAATGTCACTCATTTCCCATTTTCCAGTTCAATGGGAGATTACTAATATAAAGTCCTACACATTATCAATTTAGGTTGCCCGATTAGGCTGAGGTGTTGCTCTCTGAAAAACTTTGTAGAGAATTATATATTGTATTGTATATATTGTATTGTATTAATTTACAGTGCAGTAGCAGTGAACTTTTTTAAAACCACTATAGGACTTTGGTTGTATTTCGTCCTTTTTCTTCATGGACATTGAGAGATGGTCTTGCTTAAATTATTCTCAGATTGCTTAACCCAAGTGGACTTGAGGTTAAGGCCAAAACGGCTAAACAGATATTCTATGTCAAATTACTCTGACAAAGAAGTAAATTCATGGCTCCATTAACAAGTGGTGTAGGTCCTGAAGCAATCACAGAGGGTGGATCTGCAGCGAAGCAAAGCGCGGCGAAGGCGAGCAAGGTCACAGTGGTGAATGCAGGTAGAAGAACGGCACGATTTTGACAAATCTTTTAACATTTGATTGTTGCATTGACTGCGAATGGGGTGGAAAAGTCAGAAATTTTGTTTACATTCGCGTCGCAAAATCCAGTCAAGGACTAGATGTGGCTGTGAGCTACAGTGAAGGACCGCATTTCATTAAAAATGGAAGATAGAGAAAATAATGTTTACAACGGATAAAGTGGTAATGCTCTTAAGATGATTTAAGGTGGGTTTTAAAAAGGATGTTTTACTTTAGTCCCAGAAGGGTTTTTTGTCATCTTATCTCAAACACAGCTCTATAAGCTCGGCCTTCTTGCCTCAGCTTAGCCGCTGTCCGCCCAGGGAAGCTTTGCTGATCCTTGCGGGTACTACTTTCAACTCTCGCAGTTAGCCTAGAGGCTAGCTCCAGCCAGCTGGAGCCTCTCCTAGCTCTGCGTCCCAGGCTAGCTTCTTGGGTGTATCACTGCCCTACTCTTGGGCAGCCATAGTCACTAATCCACCCTCAGTTTCTGTCTTCCCGGTGCACCTGTCCAATCCACCACCGTGCTCCACTTTACCACTGCAGTTATCTTCTAGCCCTAGCCAACTCTAGCCTCTCCGTGCCGGTGCTGTTTGTCCCAAGGGTTTCCCGTTCTGCCTCCTCTCCCTGATCCAGTGCGCTGATTCTCTGGGGAGGTCCTTCGATCTCATCCTGTGGTTCCATAGTTCCAGAGGCTGACTTGGCTTTCAGCCTGGTCCCTTTCTGTTTTTTTTTTCTCTGCTGGTTTTCTCGCGCTGATTTCCCACTGTGCCTGTCTTAGCCCCAAAATGCCATGTCACAGAACCCTATGTTGTCTGGGTGATACGTCCGCGAATGCAGGACAGCAGAGCTTAGTAGTGGGTCACAGACTGGCAGAAAGCGACTATCACCCAGACGTAGCCTCTGGATGAGGCGATGGTATTCCTCATACTTGTTCTGTCTCTGGGAATCTGATTAGGATTGGAACGCTGACAGCTTTTTTTGGCTTTGTAAATCTGTGTCGCCATAATGAGGTGAAACCAATGATCAGCAGGCTTTCGCTCAAGTGCAAATTCACCTGCTATGCAAAATGCTTTCATTGGCCAGGTGAATATTAAGGCGAGCAAAAGCAGAAGAATTTTTGCCAAGTTTGCATTTGGTGTGAATGCACCTTAAGAAATGTCTTTGTATTTCATCCCATGATAATAGAAATCAATCACTTTGTTCCTCATCATTTTTGATCGGGGCATGCTCCTTCATCTGCTTTGTATGTGCAGGTCTTTCAGGTTACAACAAAGTCTGATTGCATAGACCAAAATATTCTGTGTTTTTAAAATCCATAACTTTATATAAAACCTTGATACTGGTATCCGGTTTTTACCTTCAATTGTCTGAGGTCCTAGAACAAGGATTATGAAATAGAGTCAAAGTAACTTGTTATTTTCGGTCAACGGCTTTATGGTGTTGTCTCCCTGCTAGGTTTGCATTTGTGAGTTTAACTCTGTGGAAGTTAGTAATGGATTTGTAATACTTTAATGTGCTCAAATATCTCTGAAAGTACTTTGTACATCTATGTCATCTCAGTAAACCCTTTCCCCTGCTTTTTAGGGTGGAAAGAACAACTTCTCCAAGCATTAACTTTTTAAATCTTGCAAATGTGGGCAACTGCCAGGTCAATTTAACGAATGATGAAAAATAAATAGATGAATAAACCGTAGGTTGTTTTAAAAAAACAAATGTAAACACTGCATCACAACCAATGCAACTAGCAGCCTACCTGTTATTCATATTCAACTGTCATCTACTCCACATCCAGATTTAAATGTACCCCTGAGGACAGTGTATTATGTAAGGTTTCTAACTTTGTAGTGAGTGCCGTGTGTGCATTCAGTGAGCTAGTGCAATGCTCATCCACTCAGGCAGGTAGGAAAGTAGCTCATAATCATTCTGTAGCAGCTTTGTAAGTGACAATGCAGATATGGGTTCCATTCACCATAGAAATGTTGAGTTGGGCATCCTGTTAATTAACAATTTCCCCGCTTGGGTAACTTTCCTAAACGTTTCATTTTTACAGTCTTGACAGGGTGCTGACAGCAATGATTCAGTATCACAGTATTCTCAGTCTGCTACTATTAGTTGGAGGTTAAGAAGGTAGTGACTTATGGCCTATTTTGAAGGCAGAACAGGTACGCTTTTTCACTATTTAATGTCACTGTCGTCTACAAATGTCTGTTTTACATTACATTTCTAAAAACTCTAAAGTGCTTTAAAACAGCTCAGTTTTTTATGACTGATTTGCCCATTATTTTATCTCCTCTAAACATCTATGCAGCAATTTATATATTATTGACAGCAGTTCACATTTAAGATGGAAAGCATAGCAGGTTTTACTGCATAATATCATTTTGGTTGACTTTACTGTTACAGTACAACAGTATTAAGCTCTAAAATTGCTTTGTCATTTTTCACTCATTGGAACAGATAAAACCTACAATGGCTAGACAGCCTGCTCTCCCATATTACATCATGCCTGCAATATATAACACACATATGTGTATTTTGCTAGTTTTTCCCTCACCTTTATTTCTGATGCATGATAGTATCCGATAGTATCTAAAGCAGATAGTATTTATTATCCTTGGATTTAAACTCAAAAAATCCTTGTCTGAGCTGTCTGAGCCTGTCACTGATCTACTACAGAAGTAGTGGGCCTCACTTTACAAAAACTCAGCACTACCACTGACATGCCTGGAGGCTCCCACAGAAGTAACCAAGGTCACAAAGCCCTAGCCACAATACTGTTGCTTCTTAGCTTGAAGCAGCAGGCCTTGCTGTCAACTTGTGACACTGACGGTAATTCCACACTAGGGAGCTGAATCCCAGCCTAGATCCAACCTTTTTGTTATGTGAAGGAATGTCAGTACTGTATCATTGCCTTTCTAAGAAGATGTGACCAGCAAAAAGTTGTCATGTACTAACAGAAGTTAACTGAGTGGGGGGTTATTAAGTCATGTGTGTAAAGAACATGTTCATTCACTTTACTCGATCCTAAGAGACTTTGCTAGGAAAACTATCCCTAAGTTTGGATGTTGTTGTCTTGTCATAACACATTGGGAAGTACTTTAATGATATTACTGTCCGCCTGAGAGAGAAATTACACAAAAGACAGAGTTTGAAAGGATTTCTGTACACTGAGTAATAGACAAAGGAAAAGTCAAAAGCCCATGTTACTGGATAACTGTAGCTGGTTTGGATATGCTCTTTTTTTTTTCTTGAGCTTATAAAATGTTTCTATCATCTGGAGAATCATCTAATACTTTAATCAAGTATAAATGGATATGTTGCAGTGCATTTGTATACGTCTATGTACATTCTTTAATATTTAAACAAACTTTTGGACTGTGTGTTGTCCTTTGAGCACACACCCAAATGTGTTTGGACAAAAGATGAAAGGGTGATTAAAGCTGCAATTGTTGCTCAAACAGTTAACTGTGCAGACATATGAAATAAATTGAAAATATAGGAATTTATTAACAAGAAAAATTCATCTCCAGGTGTAATGTGTTTTATCCAAAAACACCTAAGCATGGTTTACAATGAAGGCCACCAAAATAATTTTTTGTTGTCCATATGTAACTCGTATCTGACTTTGTCATAGCAGACAGAAGTGCTCATTTCCAATCTTTTCACCTCCCAAAAAAAAAAATCCGAATTATGACACATCCATATGTGGTACTCAATCGGATATGATTTGGATAATTTTTAGGGTGCCTGCTGAATGAAATGTCATGTTGCATTTCATCCGACTTTTACATTATTATCCAGGCTCTGAATAATCATTCCTACAGACTCCTCTAAAACACAGCAGTAACTGCTCTACAAACACATTGTAAGTAGTTCTGCTCTATTTTTTCCTACCTTTTTTTTTATCTTGTTGTGATTTGATTATAATATTGTCAGCTCCTGTTGTTCAACAACTCACATTAACGTAGAGGTGCTAGCATTTGTTATTACTTCCGTATACAGTTGGATGTCATCTGACATCTAAATTGTTTTTCTGCAGATAATGGTGAAGTTGGAGCTTTAAAACTAGACCAGAGAGAGACTAGAGTCTGATGGTGGCTGCATTTAGGTGGTTGTCCGTGTCCTGTCTTCATGATCATGCAAAAGATGTTGTAAGCAGACATTTTGGAATAAGACGTCAAGACCTGCAGTGTGACCATAGCCATAACCAAGCAAGTCTATGTAAGAAAGAGGCAAATGAAAATGGTTGAAAACCAGGATTAATAGGTTAGTACAATGATATCACAGGTAATCATGGATTTTATCTCTAAGAACCAAAGGTTATCCCAAACAATTTGGTGTGAGGTTAAATTAGCTTTTGAATTAATTTTAGAACAATTAAAATGTGTTCAAACCAATTCACACAACCCAAGAGGTAAAGAGAACATAATTTTTAAAATTAAAGTTTGAAAAAATAAGTGTAAATAATTGATTCTTAATAACATGTGAGGGAAAGTTCACACCAAGGGAAACTAACCAGCAGAGCATGGATTAGCTTTCATGTACACAAAGGAGCTGATGGTAACCAAACATGAAAGGACTAATTTTAAAGGACGCCTTGGTCACATTTTGACAATTAAATATAATTAGCAGATCAGAAAACACATCAATCGTCATATGTGTTTAAACCGTTATTTGAGAAATTATTTGTCCAAATTATTTATCTGTAGACTACTTTTTCGTTCTATAGTCAACAGCCTCTGCCTCAAAATCGGGGCAGATCTGATAACGATGATAACAGTAAAGAAAAGATTATGGCTCCAAGTTAGTTGATAGCCTAGCTATTAGGGGTTGCTGTATTCTCTTGGTGAAATACCCTCCAGCTGTAGCTGATGAACTTGTTCTTAGCTCTGTGAACATTGTTAAAGAAGCTAGCTTCATTTAGTCTCTGCTTGATTTTGGCCCAAGTTGCTCCTGCAAAACTCAGAAAGAGATAGAGATCCCCTGGTCTGTGCTGTCTGTGTGTTTTATAAAGCAGGAAAGCAAGCCTTACTTAACGTGGATCAAAATTTGAACAATTTCCTGTGCCAGCAGGGACAGCCATACAGGCAATCCCCCCTATGTGGCTTCCTCATGAGCTATCCACGGGAAAGATGGGTTTGGGGGGAGAGGGCAAGGGTTTCATAGAGCATCCACAAGGGGCCCCAGGATGCCATAGGAAGCTCCCTGTGGGAGTGTTATGAAATGATCTCAGCTTACAATCTGAGAGCACTGTTCTTACAAGACCTTGTTCTGGTCCAATTGATGTTCAGTATTTTAATTTTTTTCACATTCATCTCATTGCTGTAAGATATAACAATGCCATGTATAGAAATCAGTTTTATTGACTCTACCTATCATAGAGAGCAACACTTTCTATATAGTTTATTTGTGGTTTGATTTCACTTCTCTAGGTGGGATAAGAACATATTTTTAAATCATTTGAATTGACATATTTAATTGCTTTTATTTAGGGCTTTTAAAAAATTGATTTATAATTAATTGTTGATTAATGACAATGTCCACCTAAAGAATTTCTTCTAGTGTTGTGTTGCACCGTCCACTAAAACAGCACTGTTGTTCATTCTTAAGTGGCACCTCACTGGTATTTGCAAGAGACATAATGCCAGAGCAGTGGCATGCCAGAGCAAAAACATGAATGCTGCCAGTATTATTTAGACTGTTAAATGGCGGCAAGGATGCTGAATGCACTTGATGTGATTCTCTTTATGAATATAAGCACTCGACAAACTTACGACCTAAATTGTGCCCATTTAGCCATGCTGCAACTTCTCTGCTGTGCTGAAAAAGCTGGGATTTGAGGATAATAAAGTGGAGGGCATTTCTAAAAACCATATAAAAAAGACATGCTTACAAATAAGCAAATACTGTGGTCTTGAGGTAAGTAGGTAGAAACTGAGGTCAGATTTTAACATAGGGAACATATAGTTAGCTTGTTTTTAGTGTGCACTTCAGTTACGCACAAGGTAAAGATATCTATTTTATGTGATATTTATCACATTTGTCATCATATCTGTCAGTTAAATTTATCATTCATTATGCACACTTAAAAATGGAGGAACTCTACTGCTTTTAATGGCGACATGATTTTAACCTTATTATCATAGATTGCTGACTTCTTGAGCACTTCATATAACTATATATGTAAACCATGGTGGCTTTGGCAGCAAACATGACACAAAACAATAAGGAACCAAACACACTAAGACTAGACATTTATACCTAAATGATAGAGCATTTGCAATTACTATTATCTTAAAAAAATAGAAATACATAAAAAAATTAAAGATAGAAATATAAAAACAGGAAAAGACCAAACTATCTATATTGCATTGAAAACAAACATATTTTTTTAATTCTGCAGTCATATAATTATTTAAAAGTTTGCTGGGGCGTGCAGGTGGCGCAGGGGTTAGTGCGCACGACCCACGTACGGAGGCCTTAGTCCTCGACGCGGGCGACCCAGGTTTCGAATCCGGCTTGTGGTCCTTTCCCGCATGTCTCTCCCCCTCTCTCATGCCCCCTTTCCTGTCAGCCTACTGTCA
>JAUZNJ010030155.1:0-14948 GCA_034780135.1 Jordanella pulchra
ATATATAAATGTATGTGTGTGTGTGTTACATCTGTTCTGTAAAGACATGAGAGGTTTTTCAGAGATCATTAGTGAGCATCATTACAAAGACCCTTGAGGGATGCTTCTCAAGGAAACTGGTCACACTACATGGAAAGATTGATTGATTCAAATATAGAGTAATTCAACAAGAAAAACTGTTTGGGAGTAAGGACAAACATCCTGCACACAAGCCTAAAGCCAGAACTGAATTGGAATCCATTAATTCCCAGTGGCCTTGGCAAAATTTTACAAGACTCTGAACATTAATGTTCAAAGCATTTGCATTTGCAAAGACATTTGCAAAAATGAATGGACAATACTTTCAGTCATTAAATGTGCAAAGTTGCCAAAGAGAAACCCTGGAGAATTTGGGTCCATAACCACAGTGTTATATATATATTTCTACCATGCACAAAATCAAACGTAGAAAACTAGGTTAGGGAAAATGGTGGAAAAAAGATTTTAACTATTAAAAATAAATTTTTTCCTTGGCTATTTGGGTTTCTGTTTGTTTTTGTTTTTTTTTTTAATCCCAAACAGATTTTCTAAGGGGGTAGTTACAGGAGAAAAGAAAACACAGCTAACACTTTAAAGACTCAGGCTGAGTCACAGTTTCAGCTGGCCTAATGAGGCCAAAACCAGGTCTATTTCTCTTGTCGCCTTTATCTAGCTAAACATAAACATTACCTCTCTGTTGGATTGGAACTGCTTTTTCCTCATTCTTTTAATCTCCTACTAAACAACAACAACCTTTGGAGGCATTCCTCGGTTGGAGGTTACAGATTTTTGTCTTGTCATCTAAAATGGAGATGTATGGGCTTGTGCTGCCAGCCTTGATTGAAGCTTGACGTGTTGCAGGGTCTCAGGTGTCAGGAGCCATTTCCCGGCCAGGGCCCCAACCAGAACAAGATTAGGTCCATTTATCTGATTTCAGATTGCTCTAAACCTATTTCAACTGTCATTTACTCTGTGAGTGGGTCATTAGTCCTACATCTGTTTTGTTTTGTGCCACACTTGTGGACTGTGTGTGAGCGTTTGCCTCTGACTCTCTGTGATAGTCTGAACAGACTAAAAACAGCAGCCCAATGCACTCCCGTACGAAAAAACAAATGTTTCTGTCTTTTTCTTATCAAGATGACGCAAAAAGTAACATTACATGCAACGAGGATCTTCTATCATAAAACTGCCTTTCAAAGAACTTTAGAAAAAAATTTTGGGAGAATTTCAATAGGATAGTGTCAATTTCTGATTTTAATAAGTAGTCATGCCTGAGAATACACCAGCAAGCTTCAATGTATTTTTGGAGTATGCAATCCAACAACATAATGCTGTCACCGCTAAATTTTATAATAGTGATGCTGTGTTGAGCTTGAATAATGGTGTTAGCTTTATTTTATTTTACCTGAGCAGCACCAGTTGTGTTGTAGATTTGCAGTTGTTATTTTTTGGTGGTTGAATAGAATATGCTTTGTTAGATGCTCAAAGTTCTGGCTATCAATTTGTAATTGTACACTGTTTTAAATATCCACAGAATTTTTTTTCCTGACCTGTCTGACTTGTATTTTCTTTTATTTTTTTCTTGATGCATTTTGTTCACTTTTGTTCTGTTACTAACCTCTGTGATATTCTGAGAATAGCTGGAGTTACAGTAATATGTAATCGCACAGCGTTAAATATTTTTTTCTTACTACAGGCATTTAGTGAAATCTAAACTCAAAACCTGCAGAAATTTCTCCAGGTTCGCATGCTTTTGCTGACCCTGTAATTTACCTATCCAGCAAAGCAACTCTCATGGCAGGCAAATTCACACAGCTGGTGAAATGCTCCTACGCCATGGAGTTACTGGTTTCACCTTAGTATAGCAGACAAGGTTTTACAAAACAACTGGCAGGGCTGTTTTTACATTTGAAAGCCAAACAAAGCTGTTGGCGTTCTTGGGTTCATCAGATTCAGAGAGACAGAACCAGTATAGGGAATATCGCTGTTGTTCTGCTTTATCTGAGATTATAAATATCTTAAATAACTAGAACTGGGAATTTTAGTTAATTAAACGGTCATTCAAAATCAAGGGTAAAATAAATTAATAATCATTAGTTAAATGGTTATAACTGTATCCTGCTTAATATCAGAATTTTTTTAGCCTTTTATTCATGGCGGGCTCCTGAACTGGCTGTTAAAATCCAGGTGTCTTTCACCAATTTAGCAGTTTAGACTTTAGTTATTGACCATTAACCAATAAAAGGTCTCTTTAAATTTGTCTGTTACCCAAAAGGAATGCTTCTGGCCTGAAAGATAAACCGTCCACTGTATAAAATAAACATAAATGACCACAAGGTAAAACAATGGTACCTTTATTAACCATCTATCACTAAAACTAACACACTACTGAAAATAAGCACAAGTAAGCAAGACCAACATAAAGGAAAGAATTTGGTTGTCAAAGTCCTTTCAAAAGCCAACGGAAAAGATTCAAGATGGAAAAGATTCAAGCTTCGAAGTTTAATGCATTCAAAGTGTCCTTTAAAAATAGCAGATTAATGCGAAATAGACCATGGTACTGTCTGATAGCTGAAGTTTTATTCAGTTTTACGGTGAAGAATGAAAGCTTATTTCATGTAAAACCCACACAAAAAACAAAACATTTATCCACTGCATTTTCCACCCAAGCAGATAAATGAAAGGTACCTGAGAAAGAGAGGAAGGATGATTTTACTGATGGATGAAAGGCCTCTCAGTTCTGCCAAGCTGCCCACTTCAAGGAGAAGACAAAAGAATGCGGATGAGTAAAGAGACTCACATTTATAATCGTTTAACTAATTATCATAAGCTGATTTTACCCTTGATATTCATTTGTAATATCAAATCTATGGGGTCTCTAAATTTACTTTTTTTTATTAAAACCTGAACCTGAATTTTAAACTTAGAATAGTATTCTTATATTATATTGTTTAGATTATGTCTCTTTACCCGTCTTGCTTGACTATGGACCTGACAGATACCAACAAGCGTCCTGGAATTCTCTACTCCAAACTACCTTAGTCGTTGGACAGGATGGGGAGAATTTTCGAGAGTGTTCAACACCTAACCATTAAAGTAAGAAACCTGCAGTTTTTGAATATTTGTCTATCAAATATATTCTACTGATCCTCAATAACAGATTAAAAAAATGCTCTTTAAGAAATCACAGTTTCAATACAGCTGTGTACTAGCACACCTCAGGGCATTATTTTTCCCACTCCTGACTCTTTAAGAAACAGAGAAAACAGAAATGAGACCCCACACAACACAACAATATATGCCTCACTTGCCACCTAAATGAAATAGGCTACATTGGAAGTCACATTGATTTTTTTATTGGCTGTACTGGATTGTTTCACAGTAAATTTACATTTTCTGAGAAATGAAGGAGACGTGCTGTTGGGTTAGATTTCCTGATAAAAGAAAAATGACTGAGGCTTTAACAAATTACTCTCAGTTTCTTTCCCAATATGAAATCTAAATTTTTTTGTTTGCTTTACTTGTTTATTTCATTTATTTACATTTGGTCAGCCTGGATTATGCCTACACTTGATGATGGGTTTCAAGGCAGATCTAACTCGAAAGCTGCTGGTTAACAGCTTTTGTTTTAAGGCTCCTCGACTCCCATAAACCCACTGCTGATGGGCAATGCTTTGACTAATCCGAAAGGACTTTCTTGTTGGGATTACAGCAGGCATTTTCAAGTAATATTATAAATCTATCATTGAGTACCTTTTATGGTGATGTTACAATATGAGTCTCATTGATTTAAATTAAATAGCTTAACAGTTTTGATAAACTGCCATGGATGACCAATAGAAGTAGGAGTGACAAAAATGTATCTCAGAGATAGTTTTTGAGTTGATGAAAATAGGCCATCGAACTCACTTTTTGAAATTAATAAACTTGGCTAAAACTGAAAAACAAGTTCACTGTATCATAACGTAATTAATCATTTTGGCTTGTTATATCTACATAGGACTGTGTATGCAAAGCTAGCATTTATTGGAATGTCTATAGAATCTAGCTCTGTATATTTGTCTATCTTCATTTCTGTATATTTATTTCTACAGCACTCTTCACCATTATTAACATCAACAAGGCCACACGTTTCAAGTCAGGTATCAAAATCGTGTGCTGACCAAACTGCAGGGGTTTTATTCAGACTTTATAACCTCTCGATGTAGCTTTCTATGGTCATTGTTTGCCTAAAGTCTACCATTCAATTCTTACTGTATGTGTCTTCCCAAAAATTAAACATAACCAACCACAGTGATTACTGTCCTTGCTTTGACCCTAGTTATCATAGAGTGCCTCAACAGGATCCTCCTGAAGTACACCAAGGATGTCATCTCTGCTGGCCTGGATAGCCAGCACAGAGGTCTTTTTAGCATATCACATGACTCTGACTTATCTGCAACATCCCAACACCTATATAGGGATGCTATTCATGGACTTTAGCTCAGCCTCCAAAACCATCTTCTCTGACATAGTGCCACTGAAGCTTTACAGGTTATTTTTTTATTTTCACTGGTTAAGTCTGTATTTTATGTGCATTTTAAGTCATTTAAGGATTTTAAGGGGTTTCAGCAACATGTTATTATGGTTACTGAATGACTCTTAATTCTTGCTTCTTGAAGCATACACACAGGACTGACTTAAAATAAATAGAAAATTTTTTAATCAGCAAAAGCAAAATATCTTGGGCTAGATAAGTTGTAATGACAAATAATCCTGATTGGAAAGCTGCTAGTGAAATGTTTTCAAAACTGGTTTTATACCAGTGAGGTATTGTTAATCTTTGAGCCTTTGGGTGGAGGTTAGGCTCCCTGTTGGTATTTTAACTGACTGCCAACATTGTTTCCTGTCAAATATTGCCTTGATTGATAGTTTTGTTTATATGGTGTTATATGTAAGGTTAAATCTCAACATTACCTCCGCCAAGGAGGTTTATGTTGTTATTAAAGTTTGTGTGCATGTTTGTGTCTCTCCGTCTGTATAGAAGATAACTTGAAAGGTTATTAAGAATTCTAATGAAACTTTTACCAAAGGTGAACCTCAGTCCAAAGAACAATCCATTCAATTTTTGTAATGATCCACATCAACTTTATTTCCCTTTCAGTACTCTATGACTGAAAGGGAAATTAAGTTGTTCTTTCTGTAAACATGGTCATGTTTTTCAGCTCTGTTAAACTTTCTTTAAGTTTCATAGTGTTTTTCTCTTGTTCACCCCCTAGTTTAGAGATCACTGTGATAGAAAAGTGTTTTTCATAAGAGAAATGCAAGTGTGCCAGTCTGATTTCATGCTGATTCTGCTCCTGGTCCTGCTGTGAGTAGTTGTCATTTCCTTATATAGAACAAGCTCATTCAGGAGAGAAGAGGGTCCCTTAGCTTGCCAAAAGCCTCGGGGTGCATTTCTCATTTTTATTTTTGATGATCCTTGAAAGGACAACTCTCTTATGAGTTTAACTAAACTTTTACAGCTGTAAGAAACCTATGTTTTGTTTAATTCCTTTTCAAATCCTAATCAATATAGCCTACGGTACTTTAAAAAATATCCTTTAACTTTTTCATTTAGTCAAAAAACAAAAACCTAAATGCATTCCATTTGGAATATGTGATGGACCAACACACTGTAAAGTCTTATCCTAAAATGGGACAAACTATACATTGTTTTAGAACACTTTTTTTAGCGATCTTCACTATCTTTTCAAAAACATAATCTCATGATAAAATGTGTAAAAAGTTTATTTGGTAGGAATACTTGGCATTCTATCTGTAGTGTATAAGCAACAAATGGATCATCTTCTGTGAGTACAACTCCACTGTGTAGCCCTGCATTATGTCCCCTAAATGGTAATTTGCATCTACATTATGCTCCTTTGTTTTAGTGTTCATCTCAGTAGTACCTCCCCTCCAGGTGCATTTCTTGCTCCTGTGTAATGAGGACATTTCCACTGTTAGAAGGTTAATGGTAGACAGACAAATCCAAAACCTTGTGACTCTTCGGGCAATTTCACATAGAATCTTTCTCTTTTTTTGCACTGGAAGCAGAGTCTATTCACTGTGTGAATGAGTCAGGTAAATCCAATTCCAAAAGGCAATGGGATTTGAGATGGGGAGCAAATTGCACCAAGGTGATGCTGGACTGGTCAAGAGACCCTTGAGGAAAGAGAGAAAAAAAGTCAACTCGTTCCAACACAATAGAGGACATTGGTGTTATCTTTGCTGTTAGTCGTGTTTTTATAATTGATTTCCCCCTCTAGCACAATAGGTGGGCAATAATGAAAAGTCTGTCATTCCTGTTCTTTTGTGTTGTACGTTGATGAGGTCACTGGCTCAAGGTGGCCAAAGGCGCAAACCTGCAGAGTGTTGTCAAAAGGTTGAGGACTGATAAGAAATCAAAATCCTAGGAATCAAACCTAAACTACATTAAGAACAGGCAAGGGTCTATCACATCAGATTCATTAGGTTGTGGTCTAATTCCCATTCGTTTGTGAAAAGATTCTGCTTTGGCAGTTTAAGCTCATCGCTCATTGTTCCTTGAAATAACCAGTTTATTGTGTATATAAAGATTAGATTTAGGTTGCTCTGATTACACTGGTAGTCAGGACTATGATTATGCTCTTTATCTGGGCACATTTGTGGAGTAACCACGTTTGCATTTGTCTAAAAAGCTATGTTAATTGTGCTGCAATATATGCAAGCTCACTTAAATACATCAGCTGAAACCAAATGGGTGATGCCTCTTGTCATTAGTGAGGTTAAAGATAAAGCTGCTGCAGTGCTGCAGTATCAAACGTCTAATACCTTAATTAGGGGAATTATGACAAGCTGCGGCCTGCAACTTGACTTAGGAAGCAAAGGGATGTTCAAGATTTTATTTTAAACAGCATCAGTTCATTTCACTGAAAAAAAAAACATTAGAAACTGCCTACTTGAAAGGCTATAATAGTATAATGTAATTTAATATAATGAAACTAGCTGTTAATAGCTTGTAAATAGTCAATGCTTTCTTTTGGAGGCTTTAAAGAATTACTTTAGTGATTTCATCCTGTAATTGCTTCAAGACAGTTTAAAGAAATATTGCTTAAGGAGGCATTATGAGAGTCTGCCTTGGTGAAGTCCTCAGATTACATGTTTTTTATGTTTAAAAAGTCAGCTTTGCCAAATAGTTCAGAAATATAATACACTATGTGTGATGTGTGTTATGTGTGTTTTAACTAACGACCACAGCTGACCCCTTTCGATGTGAAGGAGTAGCGTTGCTTCTCCTAGCCCTCTATAAGGGAGTGCCCAGCTACCCAGCTGAGAAAGCAAATTTCAGCATCTGGGATCTCATTCTTTTGGTGATGATCCAGATTTCATGACCATAGGTGAGGGTAGAAACATAGACCAACCGGTAAATCAAGAGCTTTGCCTCTTCACTCAGCTCTCTCTTCACCACGAAAGATTGGTGCTACGTCTAGATTAAAGCAGCAGCCGCACTGATCCTTCTATCGATCTATAGCTCCATTCTCCCCTCACTCGTGAACCAGACCCCAAGATACTTGAACTCCTCCACTTGAGGCAGGAACTCTTCTCCAACCTTCAACAACATGTTGCTCATGATTCAAAACTGTGCCGAATCAGGTTCAGCCCTTTTAAGCGACTGATGAGAAATTACAGCTTTTAGAATTCAAATTCCAACATTGTTTTAACATTCTTTAATCTTTTATTTTGATAAACATTTACTGGTTAGGTGACCTCTTAGAATCATATCCCTAATAATGAGGCATCTTTCTTTCTTTCTTTCTTTCTTTCTTTCTTTCTTTCTTTCTTTCTTTCTTTCTTTCTTTCTTTCTTTCTTTCACTTTTCTTGCCCCTATGAGTTTGGGATAGCAAATTGTAGGATGTCCATAGGTCGGAGATTATAATTTCCTTGCTATCTTGTTAAAGGACTTTTCAAATATGACAAGACTTTTAACCAAGGTCATCAATTAGTTACCCATTATCTTTAGATTTCATTTTAATATTTGTTCATTTTTGTCTCAAAATACACCAACACATGCGAAGATGTTTCTGAGTTGCATTACATTAGCAAAATATTTCTCATTCAATCACTGAAAACAAAATCTAGGCCCCATGTTTTCTTTCAGATGTGCTGGCATCTGCATTGTGGTAACAAGTACAGTCAATGCTTGGATTTGTGAATGATTAAATCATCCTGCATAGTTGCAGTTTACAGAGATTCGATTTAAACCCAAGCAAAAACAATGAATAAGCAACATATTGTGTCATTTGTTTTGAGTCAGTAAAATATAAATACCAGGACATTGTTAGGCAGATAAACAGAGTGGCATTGCTCTGCACCTGTGTTATCTCACTTCATGTTGGAGTCTGGAGCTTAAAATCTGTGACATGTCACTGTGATTATCAGTGTAGTGCAATATTTGTGGCAGAACCAATACAGCATGAAACATTTGTGCAGTACACTTTCCCATCAGGTGAACTGAGCCCATCTCTTGATATCTGCAGAACTTCAGGATGAGAAACTTTCCTCTCTGCTTTGCTGGGTGACATAAAATCACCACATAGATGAAAAAGACCTAGTCTAGATTTGACGGAAATGTCTACTGTAGGAGATTTTTAATCAACAGTCGGGCCTGTGCTTTTTTCAAGGAAGCATGCGATTCAAGGGAAAGACGGACTTTCCTTGAGGTTTATATCTCTCCCTCCCCTTAATCTCTGCACGTAATCACTCTGCCCGCTGCGCAACAGCACATTCAACAACACTGTACATGAAAAATGAGGAGGTAAAATCATCATGACAGCTTGCAGCTCACTTGTGTGCACAAACGCGCTGTTCATCCGGGTAAGAGTGAACATTCACATATTCATCTCTTTCTCAGTATGGTTCGCATGCTTCTTTAAAACTGTAGGAACACAAATCTTGTTGGGAAAAAGAAAAATCACAGTTTGTTGACTTGCTGGTAAACTCATTTGAATTCTGTTACACATGTATCATAATGACATTGTTGAATTTTGCTGATGTCTGCTGTTTTAGCTCTATGTTCAGAAACAGCTCTCCTACTCAAGCTTGATACCCACCTATTAAAAGAGGTTATCTTTCCTTTTCCTTTTGATTTTTATCGAGGCCTTGGATATACGGTATTGCTGTGCTGGACTCTTGACTTACCTGTTAAGGCATATAATGCTGTAGATCCTGATATCTTATGTCAAACACTTTCAGAAATGAATGGATGACACTCTTAAATCTCTGCCCATACAAAAACTAAAATTAACCTCATTTGCAAGACAATCTTTCAACATAAAAAGTAAATACTTGACCATATGTTTCATTATTTTTAGCAGCGTATTTTGCACTGAAACTTTCCTAGAAATAAATGTGAGCTTGCTCTAAAAAGTAGGGTTATTTGTACAGTATGTTTAAAGGCTAATATTATTACTTTATTCTTGTAGATGTAGTGATTTCTGCATCAAATGCTGATGTCAAGGAAAGGTGGGAGTCTGAAGATGTGAGACAAAGTTAGCTCATAGAGCAACATGAAGTCACTCACAGCAATCACATGGACACCTTCTAGCAATTTAAACTGAATTGAGCAGCTATAACCTCCAGTTTCCGAACCAGTACAATTGTAAAACACTGTAAAAGTCTTAAAACGTGACTAGACTTGTGCCATAAAGAGTTAAGAGTTGCCTTTGACATTTGGTAGGTTTAAACTTATGAAACAAAAAGCTAAAAGCAGCCAATTATGGCTGCAGCTCTGACAGGAGATGCCCTGCTGTGCATGTTATACTGTAAGAAGGGCATGCTGAGTATTAGTCCATGATATTGGCATATTATAGGCTGCTAATCTCTTTTACAAATCTGTTCATGTTAGCTGTTGCTTCTTAATAATGACCACATGAATGTCAATTCAAATGAACACTGACTATGGATAATTTTAGGAACATGAAAACATTATTTACTTAAGACATTTTTGATGTAAGCTAGTTGCAACATTACAAGACCACCCTCTGACGAGAATATCAAAATAACTCTATTCTGTTCCCTTTATTCAGGAATGTAATACTCAAATATTGACTTCTTGTGATGTATACATTACTTTTGAATGGATTTATTATTTTCATTGTAACTGAAAGGCTTCAAGAATATGTTTACAAAACTATTTTCCAAAATTACAGAAAATTCTTTCTGCTAAGAGTGAGGAAACACAAATCATTTCCAAAACACTTTTAGTCAATTATATAATGAGAGAACAAACAATATAAGGACAGGGATATACTGTACTATGGCCAACTTATTCGTTACAAAGTTAGCCATTACAACATTTATCTTAATATCTTCTACTGCTTTTATTTATTAGTTCGCTTGTTGTATGTTTTGTATTACCTGTTAGCTGTTAAAAGTTTCTTAACTTGGACAATTCTGTAGTACAGTTAATTAGAAATTGTTAAACTGAGCCCCTGTGAGAAAATAAGATGTACCAGTATAAGTAAGTTAAATTAAATCTAATTCGTAGTTTATAAACCAATAGATGGTGGACTGATTTTCCTATGCAGTATGTCTTGGGTCATGACTGCCTTGATTAATTGTAGAAGATTGTTAGTCTTGTAGAAACAGGGCTTGTGTAATTAACTACCACTCAGGCTCTGGCTTAAAATTAATAACTGTGATGTTTAATCAAGATTTACATCAAATGACATGACTGCTTTATGAATATTTGCTCATACTGTGTCATATGAGTGTAACTGTAGGCTTCTCTATCTATTTTTGTCTTAGGCTCTCACAGCGATGTTACTCAAAGTGATTGAGAAAGCTGAACTTGATCAGTTATACAGTAAGTATTATCAGCACCTGCCTCTGAGGTTACCCGTTCCTAAATTAAATGAATAGTAATTAACAATAAAGTCAAGATCTTTAGAGAAAGTGAACTTGAAAGGCAAATCTAAACTAATGAGGTTCTGCTTTGAAGTAATGAACACTCTGGGTTTAGGCTAATCAGAGGCCTCAGGGCTTTATTCACTTTATCTAAGAGAAAGACAGAACTATAAAGTACGTGGAGGGACACAGTCATGTTATGCTCTTCACTCTTTCTTGATAACCCTGAGCTGAAAGTTCTATCTCTCAGCTAGATGTTGGAAGTGCTTCATTCAAAACAGGCTGTTACTTTTTTTAGGTAAATTTATAAGTAAACAATGCCAAAGATTTTAAACTATTTCTGTCTTTGCAGGTATAAACAACACTGGGAATGTATAACAAATCATTAGTGGTGTTCGTTTTGCCTAATTATTGCAAAAGCTACCGGGTTATAATGTGTTTTGTCCTCATGACTTTGATTAAATTAAAATTAGAAAAAAGTCTGTTTTTGTCAGAAGACTTTTCAATATTAATCAATTTATAAAAGGACATATCATCCCTCTATACATAAAGATAAATTGACTAATGATCCCCCAAGACTACCCCTTATCCCCAATCCTGTTTGTGGTTTTCAAGACATTGGGTCTTCAAGCTATGAGTTCCACTGTACAGTGAAACAGTTTGCAGGCTAGGCATGGGTCTCAAATGGCAAAAGGTGTATCTTTGTTGAGATAACTACGACTGTAAATAACCAGAATTGTTGCATACATGATACATCCTTGCTTCCACGTTTTAATTTCACTAAAAACAGTGACTGTTTCTATGCATACTGCTGGTTCAAATAATTATTATTCAGTGGTAGAAAAGAATAAAAATGTTAACTTATTTAACCTGTGTTATGAAAACCAATCATTTTTAATTGTTTTCTTTTGATAGTATTTTGTGAGTGTTCCAGTTAAATTCATAGGTATTCAAATATGATGATTGTTTTAACAGGAAAATTGTTTTGTGCAGTATATTGTCTGTGCTCATTGTAAGTTAGTGAGTCTAAGATTATGCTAGCAATTGCTCTTGTAGGCATGTAATATAATAATTTGAATTGACTAGTAGTTAAACTAACCCAAATCCATAACCTGTTTGAACAAACATATTTTCTGGTTACTGGTTAATTTGGTTATAATAATTGTAATAATTGTTATTGCATGCTCCAAATCACAACTTATAATCGTTACATGCTAGTAGCCCTTTGATTAAGATTCTCTTGAGTACATATAGGCATCTACATAGATTTATGAAAATGTATGTCGATCAGTCTAATAAGATATAAGGAAAGCAACAAAATCTTTTTAGGACTTGTTGGAAAGCTTAATAAATATTTTCCTTTCTTCAACCCTACATTTACTTTAAGACTGCATGGTGTATTTAAGATAATGACTAAATATCAGTTAATTCTAAATTCATGTCTCTTTGCAGGTTCTTACATATATATATGCCACAATATTTCTTAACATTTGATTTTACTTTGGAATCAATTAAGCATTTTGAATAGAATTTGAGCACAAAGCAGGAATCTGTAGGTTAAGTTCAGCAGACAGTATAAGATTTAGATGCAGCGCTGCATTATGTTGGTGATAGAAAATATAAAGCAGTTTGATTGACACCTTTTAAATTTGATGTAACCAGATTCATTATTATTCTCAAAACCAATGCTAAAATTTCAAATGGTATATTCTCTACAACAACTTACATTTTGAATATAAATAATTGCTAGCAGAAATGCATTTGTTGGCGATGGCAAAAAATTCTAAAAATTTTCCTCCCACCAGCAACCTGTCCATGTTACTTTTTCTGCACCACAGGTGAGACTTAGGCAGTAGTGGTTATTATAGCTTTGCTATCATTAATATTGGATTTACTTTCTTAGCCATCAAAAACTGCTGCTGTTGCTTAGTCAGTGATGATGGGGGTCATTACGTCTAGCTGTCTCTTGTCTACCCGTCTCTGCCTCCATAGGACACTAACAAACCCAGCTACCTTATGTGAACCAACCAGCACAGAAGCACCCAAATAGAAAATGTTTGTGTTGCCAGTCAGCTTTTCAACTGACATAGGTCCCAAGAGTGGAGGAAATAGTTCCCTCACTACAGCAGCACACAAATAATGATTATTAAGACTTGCTACCAATCGGAGTGTAGAGATTTTGGTAATTGGTTCTGTTTATTAACAAATAACATCCTACTGGGATAACTAGTGGTGGTACATTCTAAAGTAGAAATGCATATCTATTAGATATATACATCTATTAGAAATATATATATGAAAAGTGAAACATCTTTGTGAAAAATAAAAAAATGGCAATGCATGGTTAAACGATATTCAGAAGCTGCTGCCTTTTCTGAATCATAGCTTACTGAAAATGGAAAAAAAACTGTATAAAACCAGCAGTCTGATTTAAACTTGATATTAAAAGAGCATTCTATGAATATGAAATGACCTGAAAAATCCTGCTTGTTATCTGTTTTGAGAAATATGAAGACACTAAGGCAATATGGTATTAGTGCAAATGGCAGGGCATTGTGTATGAAAGTAATATTGAATGTGACTGTTATTTGGAGTGGCCAGTAAGGGTGTAGTGTATGACTTTTAACAACTATTTGCTTTTCTGTGGTCGTAGCCCAAGTTCTGCTTTGTATGTTAACTTTATGTAAAATCTATGTTTGTTGTAGATTCATTAATAAAGACAAAAAGAAAATAACCTAATCTAAGATAAATAACAAGACAGGCATTGTATGATGCAAATGTGTAACTGATCGCCATAAGATTGCCACATGTTTATATAATTTCATTAAGTATTAAACAACAAGCTAATCCATATATAGATGCAAAACTTCTATATCACAGTTTTTATATCAGTCATGATCATTTTTATATCTTTAACCCTTATAATCATAAGGTAAGGCAGCTTCTACAGTACATCAACACAGGTATAGCATTTTTATGGCCTGCAGACAGATTGCATAGACTTGCGGTTTGCTAAGGATGGCAGGGAACATATTAGTCTCCATCCCCTTACGTCACTGGTCATAACATTTGCCATTACTTCCCCTGCAAGATTCAATCAGAAGCACACAAAGCCATGCTTCGTGCTCAAATGAAAGGCGAGTGCTTTTTGTCAGGCATTTTGCAAAGCGAATTGCATATAGAGTGACTCTGAGATAGCATTGTTTCTAGCTGCCATAAAAAAAATCTATTTAGGGCAAATCTAATCTTCATAATCTTCTTTCTCAGAGGTGGTGAGCGGTGATGGGAAAGATTTCCATCCTGGTCCTGGGTGACTGGTTGGAAACAAGCAAGCATCGAGGAAGTAGGAAATTGCCTGGAGCAGAGGATATTAAACTTCAATTTAAGAACACTGATAAGCAATGAATTGGTGACTTATTTAGGCATACTATCATGTAAATCATCCTTAACCACTGGACATACAGTGCATGTAAAAGGGGCTTCACCCCATACAGATTTCTGTAAAGGGTGCTTTTTGGTCACAGTTAAAAGTTTTAAATCTTCAATATTGGAAAAACTAAAATAATTATAAAAATAAGTTTTACATTTTTTATCCGTTAAATGAAAAAAAAATCAAACCCATCCTGCCCCTAAATTAAAAAAAAATTGCATTCTCCAGCCAATTTAAGTTGTGCAATTCATGGTCACAACAACCCACGTGTGCTTTGGCCTTCTGATGACGAAGTTGAACAGAGTTGATCAAGTTATTCTTAAATGATTTTTCTGCTAGAGAGCAAAAATAATTTCCCTCTATTACTATTTATCTAAAATTGTGCCTTAGTTCAAACCAGATTAAACAGGATTTACTCTACCTGAAACATCCATGCTAACCCCTATATAGAACACGATATAGTGCTTATGTCATTTTAGATGGGTGTCCGAATGTCTAAAAGTAGTTGTCTCAAAATTTCCCACAATCCAGCTTAAAAAGTAGTGATCCCAGATCACTGGACCGGTATATGGTATATGGTATATGGTATATATA
>JAUZNJ010030156.1:0-14947 GCA_034780135.1 Jordanella pulchra
GAGAGCAGAGGCCATCTCTTTGAAGGCTGTATTCGTTTATAAACAGAATACACTGACTTTGTTTACATCATGCTGCACATTTATGTCTCCTCCGTATAGAGGATCGTATCCAGAATAAATGCTAATAACTCTGGCATAATAAGTCGTATCGATGTCATTCTTACACCGTTTAATTCAGGACAGATAGTGGAACGATGTTTTATGTCTCTTTTTACTGAAAATATTTTTAAATTGACACAGCACTCTGTGAAATAAGAAAAAAAGAAGAAAAAAAATAGCTAAATTGGAAAAAAGGTTAAAACCTTTTGGTAAACTACACTTAATAACTCAAAAAGTATAATAGATACAGAAAAATTTTTTAGACCATAGGAATCAGCAGCCTTTAATCAGTAAATATGCCAACTTTCTTGTTTCTACAAAACATCACGTGGCTCTGGTGATGATGTGAAATTTGGCTTTGTGTTAAAGGATTTCAGTTTGAGGTTTTTTAGTGTAAAGTCCGTCCTGATAGGCCAGGAAAAAACCCTCAGCACGGCCAGACCCTACATTATATTGATAACATTTCTTCAATGTGACCACCAGAAAGGTCTGAAGAGAGCAGAGGCCATCAAGCCAGAGTTCTGATGAAAATTAAAAACAGATCATGTTTTCCCTATCTTAGCTTATCTTCATTCATCATATTAAATCTAGAATAGAATATAATATCCTCCTTGTCACTTATAAAGCCTTTAATGACCAGCTCAACCAAGCTCCATATCAGAGACCTGATTGTTCCTTATGTTCCTAACAGAGCCCTTCGCTCTCAATCTGCAGGTTTACTAGTGGTACTTAAAATTAGAATGGGAGGCAGATCTTTTAGTTATCAGGCTCCTTTCCTGTGGAACCAAATACCAGTTTTAGTCCGTGAGGCAGACACCTTATCTACTTTAAGGCTAGGCTTAAAACCTTCCTCTTATATAAAGCTTATAGTTAAAACAGAATGATGTTTGCTTATTCACTGGGTGAGTAGAGAGGTAGGTGGAGGTAGAACGCTAACAGCCCGATCCGGCGGGAGAGATTTCAGTCCAGGACAGGATGTTTCCCCTCAGCTCTACCTTGGTCCTATTGTGGCTCTAACTCTCTCAGACCTCATCCAGAATAGTTTGGTTATCCTGAGCTATTTTCTGTATTTGTGCTGCGATATGTTTGTGCTGCTACATCACATAGAGACCACTTCACCCCATTCTACTTCATTCTATTCCTATTTTCCCTTTCTGCGTAATTTGTTCAAATTCCACTCATAACTTTGTGCTTTGTCTGCTTTTTCTCATCATAGTAGCTTCGTCTGGTCTGTTCCTGTTTGGCTGTGGCTACGTTCTGGATGGAAATATCAGCTGAGTTGCCACCATCAACCCCTTTGTTTATAGTTACTGGAGCTTGGCCTGTTTTTCAGTGTAGTCCTGTTTCTCTTACTGTGACTAACTGGATTTGCTCTCCTTCATCCTCTGACATGGGAGCTGCTTGGAGCTCATCCGCCTGGCTGTGTCTTTCCTGGACAGGGCCGTCTGTGGAGCTGACAACTGCCTTTTGAACTCTGTTTCTACCTTCTGGAACCCCAGTCGGCCGCTAAACATTGAGCCCGGTTCTGCTGGATTTTTCTTCCTGTTAAAAAGGGAGTTTCTCCTCTTCACTGTCGCTACATGCATGCTTGGTGTGAGGGATTGCTGTCAATGAGTCGATGCAATCAGCTGGTTTTCTTTAGATAGAAAACTTTTAACCAAAGTGACTGTATAATTTTGATAGAATTACCTCGGTAATATGCCTTGACATGTATTGTGAATTGGCGCTATGTAAATAAAAATGAATTGAAAAAGCTCAAACCAGCATTGCTGTTTTTGGACTCTGGTGTAAAACTCATTTATTCGCAGATCCCTTCAAATAAAAATGTTTTCCTTGTGATGTCACTTCGGAGCAGTGAGTCAGAGGATGGGTTTTGATCAAGATCTTCAACGTGCAGATGTCACTCATTTATAAACATGCTGAGCTCAACGTGAATGAATGGGTTTAGATGCTTGAGTTGGATCGGCAACCTCCATTGTCGAGCTGTAGCAATAAAAACACAGAGTGCAGCGTGATTCAATTTAAAAATATCTTTTTTTCTCTTCATATTTAATTCAAACAACCAACCAGAGAAACATGGATGTGGATCAGAGACATTGACAGTTTCGTGTAACTGATTCCAGGTTTAGTCGCAACAATCTGGGCGTGTGCGGAATGCTGCATCTCACTCTTTATCGTAAACAAAGTGTCACAATGAAAATGCAGTTCAGAGCAGCTACAGAGTTCAGCTCCAACACATATGTCTGAGCAGGCCTTCTGCAGAAACACTTCAAACGCCAGGGCCCGCTGGTTGACTCAGTTCAGAGCTCCCTGCGGCAGTCTCTGCGATGCCTGCCTCATGGCCCGGGTCCAAACCCAAACCCGTCCATCAGCTGTCAGGTTTGTCCTTGTTAGGCCCCATGAACTCCACCCCGTCGATCGGGATGTCCTTTTCCTTGATGGCCTTCTGGACACAACGCTGGTACTTCCGGAAGGTCTCGGTGCACGGGTCTCCACTCCGGTCCCCCTTCAGGAAGTGCTCCGCGAACCAGCGGTTAAAGCACTGGTCGTATTCCCGCTTCAGCTCCGTGCAGGCCTCCCCGACGCTGTTCATCTCCGGGAATCCGAGCAGGTAACGCCACAGAGAGGAGAATATCTATCGCTACGGGGTTCTTCGGACTCGGCAACAACAACCACGCTCACTGTCCTTTAACGCAGCACGGGATTGGTTGTTTTTACTGAGACGCAAACGTACATCAACGTAGGCGCGTTACGACGTAACAGAGATATGTACAGACAGACAACCCACTCGTATATAGTATGATACTACTTTTAATACTACTACAGCTAATAACAGCGGTACCAATTTTAACGATAATTGTGTCTGATTTCCCATTATTATTTTCAGCGGAATCTTATTTTTCTTAATCATAGAAAACTTTTTTGTCTTCCAAAATACCATATACGCCCTTACTGAGACAATTCTGTTTTCTAAGTGCAGATATTTCGCAACAGCCAATGAAGTCCTCGCAAATAGGTCCCAAACATTATATTTTGGACAGTTTGTTTATTTATATATTAATGTTTACTGAACAACTCGTGTGTCAATATAGTAAAAACTCTACAATAAAGCCAAAAGTCAGGTGCTGTTTTACAAGGATAAAGAAAATGCAGACAATAGCTTGGGGAATGGTAAAGGAAATTAGGCATGTTCTTTTTTTCTTAAACGTTTCTCACGCGAAAGTAGAAAGCAGCAGAGTGAAACCTCTTTATTTGTTTTTTTTATCATCAACTCAAAACCCGCGAGAGTTGATGCGTAGCTCTCTGAAGTCTCGCAGCTCTCTTGGAGATCAAGACTCGTCACATTAGATACTTGTTGTTTGACTTTATTCGTCTTTTATTGGGATAGAACCACCAACAAAGCTTAAAACCAAGTGAGAAGTGGGTTTCAATTGGTTTACATGACAGCTGACTTTTGATATAAGGGTAGTTATCTTCATGCTAACTGGATTAGCATGCTTTGTTAGCTTAGCCTAGCTAGACTCTTTTTTTTTTCAACAGGGATTGGACTCTGTTCGGATGTTTATTGTTCCGTTTTATTCTTCTAAGTTGTCCATAGTTACACCAGGATGTCTGATAGTGAAGACAGCGACTTCTCGGACAACCAGAGTGAGCGGAGCAGCGACGGGGAGGCCGAGGAGGTGGATGAGAATGAGGTGAGCTGGTGCTGATGTAGATGTTACAGACATACATCCTTATCAATAGATGTAAACTATTTTAATATCAAATTCTTGATTATGATCTCGTTATTATTGTAAAAATACTCATGAATAACCAACTTAACCACTGATAGAGATGTTCGATTGTTCTATAAACTACACACGCTGGATATATTAGTTATAATTTTTTGTAAACAAACAAAATCTCCGCTCCTATTAGTTGTAGGCTGCTTTTAAATCCTTATTAAAAACTCGGTTATTTTATGAAATATTTTTAAATTATTCGTTTAAAACTCAATATTTCTGCCCTTTCTTTCTCTCTCTTTCCATGGAAGCAGCAGCGTTACAATGGATGTAATGATCCAACAAAAGCAGAGAAATTAAAAGTCGTAGGGAAAGTTTTACTTTGTAAGCTGAACCTTTCAGTTTAAAATCTGACATGATTATTGTTGTTGCTTGTTTCTCTTTTTCCTGATTCGTTATTGGGATTTTTGTGATGTATAATTAAGGATTTAACATAGTATTTCCCTTTGGGCGGTGCCACCAAAACAGGTTTTTTATCTAAAGTTTATTATCTCCCCAGGCAGTCTTGGCTTCTTATACTTGTTTCAACGATGAGAATGTGGAAGCTTGAGGTTTTAACATTGAGACCTTCATTAAAGTTGTTGGCTCCCGCCGTCAGGAGGAGCCGGCCAGCCCTGTCGGCAGTGATAAAATAGCCGATGAAGAGGGAGAGGACCTGGACGAGGATGAGGAGGAATATGATGAAGAGGAGGATGAAGAAGACGACGACCGGCCGAGGAAGAAGCCGAAACACGGAGGGTTTATCCTGGACGAAGCCGGTGCGACGAGACAACCCTCCCTCTTGTTTTACGTGAACAGTCGTATCTTTTTCTGACGGGCGGAGCTCTAACACACGCCTGCTCCACCGTGTCTTTGTACAGATGTGGATGATGAAGATGAGGATGAGGATCGCTGGTCCGAAGGAGGGGAGGATATTCTGGAGAAAGGTAAGACTCCACAGACTTTCTGTTTGCTTCAATAATCAGTCAACCGAGGGATGAGAAACAGCTTTTAACAATTAAATCTGTTGAAAAGTTCATGAGCTTTTCTTTTTCTTGAACTATGATACACAGTAACAGGTGGGGGTGGGGGATCTGTTGTGCTTCCAAATCTTTAATTAAGAGTATTTTGAACCATATGTTTAGTAATGCCTGTAGCCTTTGGCTCCTGTTGTACCTATTACTCTGTAAATGTTTGTGTCGCTCTCTGGTGTGTGTGTGTGAGAGAGAAGCTGTTTCCTTTAATGTTTTCTGAAGACTCCGTCTGATCTGGGTTCTAACTGAACTCTCTCTTTCCCGCCGCGGCCCCTGGCTGTCATGCATGCGGCCTCCAGTCAACGGTAATTCTGCTCCAGCTCTCTAGTTGTCATTGACTCCCATTAAAAAGTAAATGGATCATAGCAGTCATCCATTTAATGAAAGCTGTCATCCCTCAACGTGTCGACGTCACCTCATCTCAGCACAGCTGCACCTGTGAGTCAGCATTGTTCCTGAAGACGCTGTGGCTTTCTACTGGCTGAGAGGAAGCGCTTTGATCTGGTGGTTTTCCTCATTCTGCTGCCAGATGATGATCTCAGATGGTTCAGTGTTCATATCACTCCTATGGTTTTACATTTTCATCTGAGATCATCAAAGAACTTCCTGTAATCTGGATGCAGGGTAGAGGCAGAATAACAGATTTCTTTTTTTTTTTTTTTTTTCAGCCACAACATTTTGACCAGTTTTTGACACACTTTGCAAACTGCTGTTTAACCATGGAGAGGAGGCGTAGTTTAGGGTTTTCAGGCTTGGCTAACACAAAGAAATCTAAAAAAATGTGGTGTTCATTTGTATTTAGCCCCCCCTTATCTTGATACCAGAGTTCTAGCCAATGTAATTTAATGTAGAGGGTCACTACAGCTGCTACCCTGCAGTAAAAGCCATTATGTTCATTTTTTTTCATGAGCGTTTATCCAGAGCATTTCAGCACAAATCCTGAACGTTGTCAAAATTACACTGAAATTGGGCCGATATCCTGACTTCTATTGAGCCGAACACCCACGGTAAGTGCCTTTTAACGCGCATACCTCCTTCCTATCAGACATTAGTGAGAAAATCACCGTGAAAATACGAACCCTGACTCACTCTTAGCACTATTGCCCTGCCAGCAGAAACGGCCAGTCTGTGAATCTGATTCATGATATGAATCAGTCTGATAGTTTGCACATTTAGGGGAGATTTGGGGAAAACATCATGGAGAAAGGATGGAAAGAAAAAGGAGGTGGCTTTAATTAGCAGAGGGACACAGGAAGCTGATGGGTGTAGCATAAAATACACAGCTACTGCCTCCAGAAATCAGCTCATCCAAGCCCAGAGTCGAGCTGTTTTTGATTTGAATTTAGACTCTATTTATTTCATGGTACATTTGTTTCCTTTAACTTCCCGGTTTATGTATTTCATGACATGTTTTGTCCCTCCATGTGTCTCTGGGATTGTTTCAGAGTTATTGTCATACTGACCACCCTTAAACAATCAGGCCTGATTGTCTGAATGGCCTAGTCAAAGTAAAGACCTAAAACTGACCAACAGTATATGGTGGATGCTGTAGGTGTTTTATTAAGCAAAACGAAGAGAAGAGCTGCAGTATGGCCGACATTTTAGGACTTCCTCAGGTCTTTGAAAAAACCCGTCCATCCTCAGAAAACAATGGAGCTCTTTTTTTTTTTCTAAGTCGAAGAAATATTAAGAGCTTAACGTGACCAAACATCCACTTCTTCTGTGTTTTCAAACAGTCGATCCCACACCAGAGGAGCTCCCACTCAGCCCCTCCCTCCCTCTGTGAGCTAGAATCAGATCTGCTCCTAATGTTGCGGCTGCTAAACTTTTTTTTTTTTTTAAAGTAGTTTATTGATTCTTAAACATAGTTGCCTCCAGCTTTTGAAGCTGATCATCGCCTCTGGTCCAGAACCCCTCAGAGCTCCAGCTTGGATCAGTTTAGCAGAAGGATGAACTTTGAAAACATTATGAAGCTGCAGAGTTGAGCAGAAGGATCTCTTTGAAATCTGAACTCGCTCCGTTGTGCCGAAACGCCGCCGTTCTCCGAGGAGGTGACTCCTCCATCCTGGGGAACCATCCTGGTCTCACAGGCTTTGGTAGCATGTTGAACCTCACCGCTGCAGCCATCACAAACCCTCTTAACCACGTCTTCCTGTCCTTGTGCTTCATCTTGTTGCTTCCTGCCTCTATCGCAACCCCCCCCCCCCTCTCTGACGGGTTCTTGTTTGTTGACTCTTGTCTTCTCTCTTCCTCTGGTCCTTCGTCCCTCATGGATCCTGAGCAGAAGAAGCTGAAGGTGAGCTTTCTTCTTATCTCAAACATTCACTGCATGCGCCGCTGTGCAGAATGTAAACAATAAAAACCTCCGCCTGGTTCCTCCACAGCTTCTAACCTGGACCATGTGGTTCTGGATGAAGATCACTCTGGATCCAGGCGACTGCAGAACCTTTGGAGGTAGAACATGTGTCTCCATCGTTAAGTAGTTTGAATAAGTCTTTGCTTTTTGTTGGGTTGTTATCACATTTAAATGTTTCAGATCTGTGGATAAAAGCGGCGTGTCTTTTATTTTTATGACCCGGCAGGGAGCAATAACTGCCCTCCTGGGTGAATCATGATTGAACTATGAAACACAAATAACAAGCTCAGCTCAGTCTCACCAGTCTGATGTTACTGGACCTGCATGTGGAACAAATACTGAAACAGAACCTGACGGCTGTTAAAGAAGACATTTCTAAGGTTTGGACTTCAGAGAACCAATGATCCGCACACGGAGAACTCTGAAGAGCTCCTTCTACCAGAACCACTCCAGGAGGTCTCCGAACAACATCCAAAGTTCAGAGGTCGTGATCCAACAGTCAGGAAGAGAAAGATTGAGCCGAGAGATCCGAGACCAGAACCGCTGCTGGTGTTTGATACATTTATTGGATGTTTTTTATAATTATTCAAGAGCAACTCTAGAAAAAAGCAGAACATTATAAAGAGAAAGAAGAAAGAGGGAAAAACCCCATAATAAAGTCCAAACCAAGTCCACTAATCTGCGGTGCAAGGAGGATAAAACCATATATTGTGCTTTATAAGCAGAATTCACCATTAGAATATAAATCAATTCATTCCTGAAGCTGAATGAATTGAAGAAAAGGAGGAAGGAAGTTTTCTGAGCCTCTAATTTACTCCAGTTTTAAATAGGATCCCTGATCCAGTGTGTTACTGTGGGAGAAGCAGCGTCTTCCTCCATCACTGTGGACTGAATTTGGTTCCAGTTTAGCTTTTTAAAGTGGAATTTTACAATAATGAATAAATGAAAGTTAGAAAAACATTTTAATAAAAAAAAGGTTCTGAGAATAACGTTGCTGTTTTTCTCAGATCCTGTCTTGTTTTATGTTTTTACGTCTGTAACGTAAAAAAATGCAGGAGGCTCTAAATAGAACCCAATAATTTGAAGGAAAAAAAATAAAATCTCTATATCAAATCCGTTGAAAATAAAAAAACTGAATCATATAATTTGACATACAGTCGCAGAACAATGGTCTCAGACATGAAGAACCAAGCAGCAGCAGCTGGATCGGACCGGATTCTTTTCTCAGCAGCTCTGTTTAAATCCTGCGTGAAACAATGAGCTTCTGTCTGCATCTGGAAGTGCTTTTTATTCCACGTGGAGAAAAAAATCCCTTTAAAGCTGCAGGCTTTCACCTTTCCTCTGCCCCCCCCCTCCATGCAGAGCTGGAGCAAAGCTTGTTGCTGTACAATGTTTATGAAGAGGTGGGAGGTTGATCTGATGGAGCGTTCAGGGACCTGCTCCTCTGGCCGTTAGCTTTTCATCTCAGAAAGCCGTGACGATCAGCCACTGTGTAAACATTCCTGGCCGAAGCCGTGGAGGAAATGAACGCCTCATTTATGTAGAAAAAGGTCCAGCTCCTGTAAAGCATCTTCTGGTGTAGTCGTAGGGATAAAAGGAATGTTTGGCTTTGATGAACCACAGGGAAATTAGTCTCTATATTTTCATCCTGGAGGTTTTTTTTTGGAAGGTAAACCTCACTGAAAAAAAAGGCTTGGTTGGGATTTCATGCCTTGTGTGTGTTTTTCAGAGACTCCAGAGAAGAGGCGCTGGGTGAATACTACATGAGGAAATATGCCAAGTCATCAGTGGGAGAGCAGTGAGTACCACAGCCTGACCTGCAGAACGATGTCTTTGAATCAGAGCCACAACTTCCTGATAAAACCCAGAGGTTTTATCATTGAGGCCGTCTCAGATTCTATTGTTTGAGAAAACAGACGTATTTGAACTTTTGATTAAATTTCTGCATTTTAATTAACAGAACCACACAGATCTGTTTCCTTTTATTCCAATAAATCTCTTTCTGATTATAGAAAACTTTTAAATAATCAAAAAAAAAAAAAAGAGAGATCCAGGCCGGGTCTTAAGTTAAAGAAATAGTGGAGATTTGGTTCCCCGGCGGTCCTGGGGGTCCTCCGACGTGCTCTCCTTGTGATGTTTCTTCCTGTCGCCATGGAGACACTACTGATCATGTAACCCAGAAGATTAAAGTTTAAAAAGACTAAAATTGAATTACATTTTAAGCTTTGATAGTTTTAACTTCTTTTTTTTTACATGAATCTTATTCATACAGAGAAAGTTAGTTAAAAGGAAGAAATCCTTTGGTAGATTTAGTGTTGCAGACTGAATGCTAAATAAATGGGTAGCAAACATACGTCTCTTTCTTCTTCTGTGTGGTTTAAAGTTACGCTGGAGGTCCAGAGGAGCTTTCTGATGACATCACTCAGCAGCAGCTGCTTCCTGGAGTCAAGTATGTAGAAACTCGTTTGACCAATCAGCATCCAGACTCTTCCTGATGTCATAAGGGGATTTTTCATCCTGTTTTCTCCTGTGTGCAGGGACCCAAATTTGTGGACTGTGAAGTGTAAGGTGTGGTAACACACACACAATGATTCACACAGACGCACACAGATCAATAAGGAAGGGAAAGAAGTCGATCACACATGTTTCCTGTCTGCAGATCGGGGAGGAGCGAGCAACGGCCATCGCTCTGATGAGGAAGTTCATCGCCTACCAGTTCACTGACACAGTAAGAGTCCATGTCACCTGACTGCATGCTGAGCTCTGATCGGTGCTTCTTGGTTGCTAAGTGACGGGATGGAACTTTTCCCGTCTCCCTCAGCCTCTGCAGATCAAGTCTGTGGTGGCGCCCGATCACGTCAAAGGCTACATCTACGTGGAGTCATACAAGCAGACGCACGTCAAGGCCGCCATCGAGGGCATCGGTAACCTGAGGATGGGCTTCTGGAACCAGCAGATGGTTCCTATCAAAGAGATGACGGATGTCCTGAAGGTGGTGAAGGAGGTGACCAACCTGAAGCCCAAGTCCTGGGTCCGGCTGAAGAGAGGCCTGTACAAGGATGACATCGCTCAGGTGAGAGCCGAGTCCTGGCGGGAGGACGCCACTGACAGCGTGGTCTTCACCTGTTTGGAAAAAACAAACCGATGTTTCTGAAAGGATCTTTAGTCCTGCTGTGTTTCTGGGGAAAACTGCAGAACTTTAGTGTCTGTGGTTCTATGATGCAGAACGTGGCTGTTTGAGCTCCTTCAATATTTCTGAAAAATCTCTAGATCCTCATTAGAACCGATGCAAACAAACCCAGACATCCATCCTTTCCTGCTCCCTTCTTCCATCCAACTACTTTTCTTTCTTTCCTTCCATCTTACTGCGTCCTGTGTTGTATTTTTTTTATTCCTTTTCGCTGTATTCTTTCTTTCTTTCTTTCTTTCTTTCTTTCTTTCTTCCTTTCTTCCTTCCTTCCTTCCTTCCTTCCTTCCTTATCTTTCTGCTATCAATTTATTGATGTTTTTAGTTTTAGAAAACAGAAGCAGAGTTCGAGGAGCTCTGGACCTTTGACCTTTAGATACCGTTTGGAATGTGGCTGTGGATCCTCTGTGTGTCTCCAGGTGGACTACGTGGAGCCCAGTCAGAACACCATCTCCCTGAAGATGATTCCTCGGATAGACCTGGACCGCATCAAGGCCAAGATGAGTCTGGTGGGACAAACTGACCATCCTGTTGTTTTGTTTAATCTGCCCATGGAGACGTGGAGCTGGTTCTGACTCAGAGCCGTGTTGGTTTGCAGAGGGATTGGTTCGCTAAGAGGAAGAAGTTCAAGAGGCCTCCGCAGCGGCTGTTTGACGCCGAGAAGATCAGGTAGAGCGGCCCTTCCTGTTTCTGCTGAGTGAGGATTCAAAGCCTCGAGCTGAATGTGATGAACTCTTTCAGATCCCTGGGGGGGGAGGTCAGCCACGACGGAGACTTCATGATCTTTGAGGGGAACCGTTACAGCCGCAAAGGATTCCTGTTTAAAAGCTTCGCTATGTCCGCCGTCGTGAGTCTAAGAACACAAACCGCCTGATGCCGCGGCTCCACGGAGCCGATCCTCAGCCGGCGGCTCTGCTTTGTTTCTGGCAGATCACAGACGGAGTGAAGCCCACCCTGTCAGAGCTGGAGAAGTTTGAGGACCAGCCTGAAGGAATCGACCTGGAGGTGGTCACTGAGTCGGGTGGGTGGAGATGTTCTCCAGTGGGGAAGGATTTCCATGACTGGTTCTGATTAAAAACGGAAGGAAACGTTTACATTGTGCCGTCTGTGCAGGGAAGGAGCGTGAGCACAACCTGCAGGCCGGCGACAACGTGGAGGTCTGTGAGGGGGAGCTGATCAACCTCCAGGGGAAAATCCTGAGCGTGGACGGCAACAAGATCACCATCATGCCCAAACACGAAGACCTGAAGGTGCTGAACTCCCAGCGGCTGCTCGGCGGCGCCTTCCTCTCGCTCATTTCCGTCTCCGTTTCCTCGAGCAGGACCCTCTGGAGTTCCCGGCCCACGAGTTGAGGAAGTATTTCCGGATGGGCGACCACGTGAAGGTGATCGCCGGGCGTTACGAGGGCGACACCGGCCTCATCGTCCGGGTGGAGGAGAACTTCGTCATCCTGTTCTCTGACCTGACGATGCATGAGGTGAGACCAGGGCGACATTCCCCCCCCCTCTGTCGCCGCTCCTCGCCCGCCCTGACTTTCCGTCTCTCTGCGCCGTGCAGCTGAAGGTGCTACCCAGAGACCTGCAGCTCTGCTCCGAGACGGCGTCCGGCGTGGACGTGGGGGGGCAGCACGAGTGGGGGGAGCTGGTGCAGCTGGACCCCCAGACCGTCGGCGTCATCGTTCGGCTGGAGAGAGAAACATTCCAGGTATCGTCCCGCTCCGGCAGCTTCTGGCCTTAAACGGGCGATGGTGTGTGACGGCTCTGCCTCTCAGGTTCTGAACATGCACGGGAAGATTCTGACGGTTCGCCACCAGGCCGTCAACCGCAGGAAGGACAACCGCTTCGCCGTGGCGCTGGACTCCGAGCAGAACAACATCCACGTCAAGGACATCGTGAAGGTGATCGACGGGCCGCACTCGGTGAGCAACTTCTTCCTGTTCTCCAGCTTCTGCAGCCGACCGACCCATTAGTCCTTTACCGGATCTAAACACAAGTCTTCAGGTTTTCATTTCGGCTTTGCTGTTCTGGAGCTGAAATGCTGAAAGCTTCTCCTTCCTCCAGGGTCGGGAGGGCGAGATCCGACACCTGTTCCGAGGCTTCGCCTTCCTGCACTGCAAGAAGCTGGTGGAGAACGGAGGGATGTTCGTCTGCAAGACCAGACACCTGGTTCTGGCCGGAGGCTCCAAGGTAGGCTGCCCTGAGCCGCCCGGCGTCCCCTGAGGTCCAGAGAATTAACCAGTGACATCAGGTCACCCATTGAACCAGGAAGCAGGACACGGAGCAGCTCAGATATTCACATCGTGAACTAAACCCTCAGCTTCTGCAGAGGAGAGAAATGAAGCTGATGTAGCTCATGAGGTCATGTTTGAAAACTCACAGCTGTTTGTTTCAGTGCGTAGAACGAGACTGCAGTAATTCTTCTTCTTCTCTCTGCGCCGCTCAGCCTAATGCTGCTAAAAAAAAAAAAACAAAAGCCCAAACTTTGTCCAAATCTTTAAAAGAAAGTCCCTGACTTTATTTCCTGTGATGTTTCTGCTGCTTTCAGCCAAGAGATGTGACCAACTTCACGGTGGGCGGCTTCGCTCCGATGAGCCCTCGCATCAGCAGCCCCATGCACCACGGCGGAGGAGGTGGGTGCTGAACCCGAGGCAGAGCGAGTTGTTTGTCTCATTCTGGATCAAACGTGTGTTTTCTTTAGTCCTCCCAGGACTGAATGGGTGGACTCATTTAGTCCTGATATGATGACAACATCCCATACCTTCTGTCTCTGTAAAACCTGCGTTTGACTCAAAGCAGTTTTACCATCAGTGAGGAAATGTTTGGAGGCGCTGCAGTTCAGTGTGTCACCAGCAGGGGGTCGGTTTAGCTTCAGCCACAATATAAAAGCGTCTCCAGATGGTTTGTGTTACCGTCTGTTTGGATGTTTCCGTGGACATAAACACAAGAGATTTTTTACATGTGGGAATATTTAGACATTTTTGGACAGCTTTAAACAGTTGTTTTAGTCTCCTATTAAACAGTTTGTAGTAAATTAAGCAGTGTTTAATCACTGTCCTCTTCCAGGCGCCCAGCAGAGAGGAGGCGGAGGAGGAGGAGGGTTCGGTCGGGGTCGAGGGCGCAGAGACAACGAGCTGATTGGTCAAACCGTCCGCATCTCCCAGGGTCCTTACAAAGGTCAGCTAAGGGTGAAGCCACTAATCTGTTCTGCTCTCAGTTGTTGTTTCGTCTGACGGTTCTGGCCTCTGTTTCCCAGGATACATCGGTGTGGTGAAGGATGCGACGGAGTCCACAGCCCGAGTGGAGCTCCACTCCACCTGTCAGACCATCTCAGTGGACCGGCAGAGGCTGACCACCATGTACGTACCCACGGCTCGGCTTTTTTGCTATATGTTGTTTGCTCCGAGTTTTGGACTCTCAGTCCCTGGAATTAAATTTGATTCAACATTAACTTTATTAAAGAACAAAAAAGGCAAAAAAATAGTAAAAAAAAACATCTCATATTTCCACTGAATTTACAAATACTGAGAAAGATGCCAATTTAGATTGTGTATTTTGAGTATATTTTACGTTAACTCTAAAACAAAGGTTAGCATGCGGATATGTCTTTTCTTAAATATTAACATTTCTACAAGTCATTTATAGGTAAAATATGACATTTATGTAATATCATTGCAGCCATTCTCATTTAATGTTTCTGCACCTTGTGATAAAGTAGAAAATATCAAAATCTATCTTTCTAATAAAATCCACGTTGGATTTTCTGCAAAATAACCACATTTGACTGTGCTATGAGAATTACCCTTAAACACTTCATCATTGCTTTAATGAGTGCATTTTACAAGAAAGTAATAAAGCTGGGATGATAAGTATTTGTAAAATCCTTACATTAAAATCATATTGCTATTTGAAAGGACTGATTTGATGGAACATCTGGAAGGTTATTATTTGGGATGCAGTGCCAAACATGGAAGGTTATTATTTGGGATGCAGTGCCAAACATGCTGAAATGATATTGAAGTTTAATGAACTCATAAAGTGTCATAAGTTAGTGAACCAAGAAGAAACTGTTTACTGTATCCAAAGCTGTCATAACAGTATTTAACGAGCCAATGCTGCTGGCAGACTTCCCTGATGCTCCACAGTCCTGTTTCTAGATGCTGTGTAGTGAGTCAAGTGCAGCATTAGATTATTTAGCAGGTCACTGTGGAAACCTGGATATGGTTAAAGCATGATGAGGTCAATTAGCAGCAGGTTGGTCTGATTTGCTCTGCATATTATGTTACAGATTTACCCCATCACAAAATCAGTGTCAAAATCAGCTAATGTTGTCTAGATGTTCAGCTAATGTTGTCTAGATGTTCAGCTAACGTTGTCTAGATGTTCAGCTAATGTTGTCTAGATGTTCAGCTAATGTTGTCTAGATGTTCAGCTAATGTTGTTTAGATGTTCAGCTAATGTTGTCTAGATGTTCAGCTAATGTTGTCTAGATGTTCAGCTAATGTTGTCTAGAT